>CAUYQV010195252.1:0-10011 GCA_963574575.1 Galagoides demidoff
GGCGTTGTGGCGGGCGCCTGTGGTCCCAGCTATTTGGGAGGCGGAGGCAGGAGACTTGCTTGAGCCCAGGAGTTGGAGGTTGCTATGAGCTGTGATGCCATGGCACTCTACCCAGGGGGATAGCTTGAGGCTCCATCTCAAAAAAAAAAGACTTGACACCAGTGTTCAGGACACACAGAGACACGGGATGATGTCATACAACATGGAATCACCCAAACCCAGGCTGTGACAAACTCAAAGGGCTGGACAATCCAGTTTTTTCAATAAATAAATACCACAAGGACGATGCCTGGGGCTCAAAGGAGTAGGGCACCAGCCCCATATGCCAGAGGTGGTGGGTTCAAACCCGGCCCTGGCCAAAAACTGAAAGTAAATAAATAAACAAATAAATACCACGAGAAAAAGAGAGAAATGGGGGAGGAATCTACAGATGAGAAGAAGTTGAACAGAGATGTAGCAACAACCACAATCTATGGATCTCAGTTTGTATGGGTGTCAAAAAGGTTGAGATAATTGTGAAAATTTGAACATTGGCCTCTTCATGTTAACCAGGATTGACTGTTGATCATTTTTAGGTGTGACCCTGGTAATGGGGTTATCTTTCAAAGAAAGAGTCCTTCTCTTTTATAATAGTATCCCTGGGATGGTGAGATTTGCTTCAAATAACCTGCAGGGGGATGAGGACATAAGAGTCAAGATTGGCAGTGAATTAATAATAGTCAAAATTGAGAGATGGAGACATAAAAGGTCATCATTCTAACCTCTCTACTTTTATACATATTTGAAATTTGCAGTACGAAAAAGTAAAAAATGACTTGGCATGGTGATTCACACCTGTAATCCCAGAACTTTGGGAGGCTGAGGCAGGAGGATCGCTTCAGTTCAGGAGTTGGAGACCAGCCTGAACAAAAGCAAGATCCTGTCTCTACTAAAAGTAGAAAAATTAGCCAGGTTTTGTGGCAGGTGCCTGTTGTCCGGGCTACTCTGGAGGCTGAGGCAGGAAGATTGATTGCTTGGACCCAGAAGTTTGAGGTTGCTGTGGGCTAGGCTGAGGCCATGGCATTCTAGCCGGGGTGGCAAAGGGCAGGGGGGAGGGAGGAAGGAGAGGAAGGAGAGAGAAAGAAGAAAAGGAAAAAGTGGGAAGAATTGGGAGGATGATGAGAAAGGGGAGCTCTCACACACAGGAAGTAGGAATAGGAATTGTCGTCTCCACTTTGGAGAAGTATTTGGCATTTTCAAGCAGAACATGTACATATCCATCCTACCATTCTACTTCTAGGTTTTCAGAAAACTCAAGTTCTAAGAGGCCCATTACCTTTTAAATAGCTTTTTAACTCCAAGTCTATTGCCTTTTAATATTTTAAAATTATTGACACCAATAAGAAATCGCACAACCCATGTTTACTGGGAGAAGGTGAGGATAAACTAGCTGCAAGTCCTGTAAGTATCATTTTTATGTTTTGTTGTTGTTATGAGATATTTCTGGGTTCACAGGAATATCTCACATAAGCAAGAGACAGATTCAGTACGAGAGATGACAAAGCACAAATGGAAATGATTGAACTCCACACAGGAGGGAAGGCGGGCGGTAAGTGGAAATGGGACCAATTCACAGGCTCTGGAAATGTACTCCTCGTCTTTTCCTTCTTAAGCTGAGTGGTGGGTGCATGCTTTTTAATGTTATTTTGCACCCTGTTTTGTAGCCCTGAAATATTAAATGATAACAAAGAAAAAAATGAACAAGACAATGGCCAGTAGCTGGCTTCAGTGATGGGTCTCAGAGTAGCAAAAATGTAACAAAGCCTGTCTTCTTGGCACAGGCATCGTCAAATGGAGTTCATCTTCTTGTTTATAGCATGACTGGGGTTCTTTTCCCCCGAAACTGAAAAGCAGTTTTCTGGGCGTAAAAATTCAATTTGCAGACTGACACGACCACTCTGGATTTTATTGTTTTAGGTGTAAAAAGAATAGCACTGGATTTGTGAGACGATCCATCTCCCCGTGTGAACTGTCAGACCTGGAGAGAATATATGGGGAGAGCACGCTCGGATTCTTAGATGAGAGAAAGGAAATGCCCCATAGACAGGGGCTCTCGCAACGCCTCTATTTACTCCTGGCACAGAATTTTAAAGAGTTTGACAAAACAAATGAGCCTGGGAATCCTAGTTGTAACCTTCTTAGAACCTGGTGAAAGGGCTGTTTCCCTTCCCTGCTCCAGTTCTATTAAAGTTTCGGATTAGTGTCCCAGAAAGCAAAATCAGCTGAAATCCGACTAAAAAAAGACAGTGCAGCAGCGCCATCTACTGACCGCCTCGGAATTCTACACGGAAACTTGGAAACGTCCCGAAGTCTGGAAAAAGTAGGTTGAAGCGTAAAAGCCCTACGCTTCAAAAGAACGTTCATAATTAATTTTATTTTATTATGTAACGCTAATTAAAGTATTAAAGGGGACCATGTAACAGTGCAATGCCGTAAAAGTTGTCTTTCAGTTCATGAAGTTATTTTTTTGTTTCACAAACTACCACTCCGCTTTGACAAACTGCTACAACGCTGTAATATCAATTCACAGAAAGAGTAATAAAATGTCATCCACTTCAGAACGGTGTGGTATGAAGTGCAATTTAAGATTTCAGGACAGGTGTGACGGAAAATGCTTAACTCCCAGCGGTCAGGGGACAGGAACCCTGGTTCGTAGCTTTTGCCTATTTCTGGGGTGCAAATACTCCCACCATTGTCAAGGGCAACGGGGCAAAGATGGGGCTATTGCTCAGAGGGGCTCAGGCTCCAGCACACACCACTTGGCCTGACTTTACCACTAAGTGGCTCCCGAAAGAGCAAATCACGTCACCTCTGCAGACATTAATTTTTCAACCTCTAAAAGGAATGGTAACCCATCATCGAAATGGTTTTCAACTTAAATCATATAATTCTAAGGAAAGAAGAATTTGTCTCCGTAAACGAGGACAGAGAGCAGCCGCAGCACTCCTGAAGGCCAAGCTTTCGGCCTTGAAGAAGGGCCATGGTGGTTTCTCAGCGGCCACCGCCCCCCCCCTCCACGAGGGAGGGTCCCCTCTGCCTCAGCCACGGAGGGTAACAGGGGGCGCAGATGTTGCTGATTTTGTTACTAATAGCTGTGAGGGAAATAGGCTCAAAGTGGGAGAGAGAATTGCAGTCCCTTGGTGAGGATAATTTAAATTTTACCTTCCAAGACTGTCCTCATGCTATTTACCGAGCTACTTAGAACAATAAAAACGTCGGAATGATAAAGACACAGGCCCAGCCCTCCAAGAACTGGACTCCGGCTTGGCCATGGGTCTCATTTGCAAAATGGCACCTCTAATAGCTGGACGAGGAAAGGGCGTGTGAGGAGAAAGGAAGCCACAGCCGTGACGGGCCACTCACCTTTACAGGGCACGTCTAGGGTGGCTCTACTTAGGGCAGTCTTGACTGGGAGGACCAGGCAGAACTTGAGGGACCTCCTACCTTCCACAGGAATGTCCTAGCGGGCTGTCCACGATGAGCAGAGCATCCTGGGAAATGTAGTCCGACAGCCCCCCAGGTGATTCTGATCCACAACCACAGCTGGGACCATAATCCACTTACCTGTTCTTTTTGTTTGTTTGTTTATGAGTCTCTGATTCTTTACAGTTTGGAGTTATTTTAAAAATAATTAAAATTTGGTGGCACCTGTGGCTTAGTGAGTAGGGCACTGGCCCCATATACCAAGGGTGGCAGATTGGAACCCGGCCCCGGCCAAACTGCAACAACAAAAAAAAATAGCCGGGCACTGTGGCGGGCACCTGTAGTCCCAGCTACTCAGGAGGCTGAAGCAAGAGAATTGCCTAAGCCCAGGAACTGGAGGTTGCTGTGAGCTGTGATGACACAGCACTCTACTGAGGGTGACAAAGTAAAACTCTGTCTCAAAAAATAATAATAATTAAAAGTTATCTATTGACTATCAGATTGCCTTAATACATTAATAGACCTATGAAAGATTTTGGTTGAAAACTGATTTTCAAAAATCAACCCCCTTCTAAAATATTAAATACTATGTACACATGTACAATAAAGTACAAAAGATACAAAATCTCCATCTTTTTCATGCGTGAACAGTATTCCATAGTAGACATAGACCACAGTTTATTGATATGTTCATGTGTTGAAGGGCACTGGGGTTGCTGCCACACCTTTGCAACTGTGAACTAAGTTGGTACAAACATTCGAGTGAAAATATCCTCTTAGTAAAATATCTTTTTTTCTTTGGGGTACCCAGCTAATAATGGGATTGCAGGGTCAAATGGTAGTTCTACTTTCAGTTCTTTGAGGACTCTTCATACTCCTTTCCATATAGGCTGTACTGGTTTGCGGTTCCACCAACCGCACCAATTAAGGGCTGGCAGTTCATGGACTTTCTGCCGCTTTCCTGCAAACCAGCACATAGGCACAATTGGCTGCTATTATAACATTTGGCCAGCAGAGGCAGCATTGTCAAGAACTTCCACTATAATTCAAGACTGAGAAATCAGCTATTTTTTTTTATATTTTATTTTATTTTTTATTAAATCATAGATGTGTACATTAATGCAGTCATGGGGTAAAGTGTGCTGGTTTTATATACAATTTGAAGTATTTTCACCACACTGGTTAACATAGCCTTCATGGCATTTTCTAGTTACTGTGTTAAGACGTTTATATTCTACATTTAGAAAGATTCACATGTACCCTGAAAGTATTCTTATACTTCCCAGCCCTAGAATTTTTTTTGTTTTTGTCAGGGAGCACTCTCCTGATGTCCATCAGAGGGACATTTTAGTTATATAGCATCTGCAGAGAGTTGAGGAGAGAAAGGTATGTATCTCTAGCTGCCTTGAAGAGTTAACAAGGTATTTTCACCTGCAGAACAAGTACTATTTCTCCAAATTGCTGCCTAATAATTACTGGACCACAGAGAGAGGAAAGAGAGGAATGATCCAGTTATCTAGGAGGTAGATCTTGCATGCTTACCTCATAGAAAACTCTGGAAGAAACCAATATACTTTTGGGCAAGTGAGTCAGATAAAAAGTTAGAGGAGAATTTTAAGTTATTCATTCTTAATTCCTTTTTCCAGTCTTGCTGATTAGAGAAGTCACTTCCCTCAAGTCAAAGGACAGAGACTATTTTATCCTACATTTTTTTCCTCTTAGAGACTTAGTTCCCCCCACCCCCACCAACTCCATGGAAAGCAACAGCATGACATAAGCATTTTCCCTGAATAAATTATATATGGATACCAAGAAGCATTTTTCGTCCCCAATCTAAAAGTTGAGTGAATTTTTTAGTGTATGCCTTGGATTATCTAGAAATTCTTGAAGACTTGACCAGGAATTCTTCAGCTTGTGAAAAACCCACCCAAAAGTAAATATACATATTTACTTTTATTTGAATTTTGGTTAAAAAGAAATTTATGATTGGAGCAATAGCGTGACGAGAAACTGTCAGGTGGTTAGAAAAGGAATTATGGGAAGTAATAATGACTAAGCTGAACGATGAGGAACAAAGCAAGTGTTCACAGTCCCTTGTGGGGGGCCGGAGGTACCAAGTCAACTTGGGCAACCCATGACTTCTTACTGCTCTGTAACTTATCTGGGACACAGTGAGAGTGGGTTAGATGATTTCTAAGAGTTCTTCTAATTCTAATAGTCTGTGCTCCTGAATTAATGTCTAGTGTCCCCTAGATTTCTCTACATTGCATGTTCCTTCCACGGATAATGTTATGAATTTCACTGTTTCCCCTAAAATTCATATCTTGAAGCCTTCATCCCCAGTAACTCAAAACATGACTGTCGTTGGAGATGATGCCTTTAAAGAGGTAATTAAGGGCAGCGCCTGTGGTTCAAGGAGTAGGGTAACGGAACCATATGCCAGAGGTGGTGGGTTCAAACCCAGCCCTGGCCAAAATAAAAAGAGGTCATTAAGTTAAAATGAGGCCATTAGTGTGAGTGCTGATCTAATCTGCTGGTGTCCTTATAGGAAAAGGAGATTAGAACATACTTACACCTAAGAGACAACAAGAACGTGGCCATTTGACAAGCCCAGGACAGCAGCTGCAAAGGAGCCCAACCCTGTGGGCACCTTGACCTTGGGCTTCCAGCCTCCAGAACTGGGAGAAAATAAAGTTGTGTTGTAAGCCACCTGCCACGTAGTTAAAGCCTGATTAAACCAGGCCACCTGGATGCTGGTCTCAGGAGAGTGGCTCAGTGGAAAGGAACGTGCCCTTGGATAGAAATGGAAACCTCCCGAGAATGGAGAAACAAACACACGTCCTCAGTACCATGTGGGAACGAACCCATCAACACTTCAGTTCACATATGGAAGTCAATCTCCATGGAAATCAAGCCTGGTGGGGAGGAAGGGAAGGCGATGGCTACATTCACACCTGTTGGTCCAGTGCACACTGGGTGAAGGGCAGCGCACTTATGACTTTGAGTCAATCTGCCCAAGGTATGTAAACAAAAATGGGCACCCCCTAGTATTCTGAAATTTAAAAAAACAAAAGAAATTTGCCTGCCTAAGAAACAAAGACAGAGAGAAAGAAAAAAGGAACATGCCCAACTCCAAAAAGATCAGAAAAAAAAAAGAAAAAGGAAAGTAAGAACAATCTTTACATGTTTTCTCATGAAGGGGTAGCAAACCAGAAATTACACTGTATAGCACACACACAAAAACGTCCTCTAAAAATCCTCTTTGTTCATTTTTCTCCCTGAAGCCCCACATCCCGTGGTAATAAGTTACCATCTCTCCCTACCTTTTTTTCTCTCCTTCAAAATAAAAAGTGAAAAGCTCAAAACTCTTCATCTTATGAGATATTTTATCCTTACTGAATCCCCCATGTGCTTTCTTACACATCCAAATTTAATCTTTTTTTTTTTTTTTTTTTGCCATTTTTGGCCAGGGCCAGGTTTGAACCCACTACCTTTGGTGTATGGGGCTGGCACCACCCTACTCCTTGAGCCACAGGCACCACTCTAAATTTAAACTTCTTTAGACTGCTCCCAATCCTTCACACCTGTCTTCCATCAACACAAGAACAACAAAAACAGTAAATCCAAACAACCCTTAGGTCTTTTTTCTTTAAAAGCCAGGAAAGAATGGAGAATTTCCAATATGTGGACATTAATAGCTTTGATGTGATTTTTGTTCCATTAAGGGTAACTCCATTTTGTTTGGAAGGTGAAAAATTTAAGAAATCTGTTGAATAGGGATGGCAAGGTAAATTGCCAGAACAACCACCTTGTATTGTTTAGCTTGTGTTTTAAATTCTTTTTTTTTAATTCATAAATTACCATTTGTTGGAGTCAATCAAAATAGTTATTTTGGTTTCGTATAGAAAGAGTTTAAAATAAATATTGACTCATTCAATAGCAACACTATGTTTTGTAATTAAATTATTCAAGGAAATAAGTTATTGGCTTAAGAGGAGACCTCATGCTTTAATTTAGAAAATAACAAGAAATTTCTATAATGAAAATAATGTTTTCGAGACCATGCTGAATTCCCATGAGTCACTAGACATGTTTAATATTTTCCCATCTTCCAAAGATAAAAGTCCACGATTCTAAGGCAGGCCACGTATTCTTACTTAACACTTAGATACCAATAAAGAAAAAAATAAATAAAAATTTAAAAAGAGAGAGAGAGAATCCACAGTTAGTTCTCTGCCAGCTGGAATAAAAAAAAATATTCTAATATGAACAAGTAATGCTACTTCCGATAGACTGTTCAATGAAAATAAAGACGGTTTACATGAGGAGACCCATCCACACGAAAGGACCTTTCGAAAGAAATCAGCAATTTCAGCAGCTACAAACACTACCCGCCAATTCCAGTAGAGAGTATAAATAGTATTTTCCATTTCAGAGAAATACATTGTATCTCAATGATTACTCATCAAAACATGAGGTCAGGCAGCAGTCTGTTATAGAGGGTCACACAAGGGAAGTTCCAGTTAGAAACCTACCCAGGAAACAAGTAATACCTGGGCTTAGTCATTCAATCGTCTGAAACCAACACAAGAATAATTGGAGATAATAAAACGAGGAAGGTTGTGCACCCCGAAAAGACTACGCAAACCCGAACTGCGTAGGAATCCTGTGTATGGCATTCGAAATTCCTTGAATTTTGTTTATTCAAGAATCCTGCCAAAATACCGGTGGGGCAGGGGGTTGGCTGGGTGTTCAGGGAAATCCACATCCCACACTTCATGTTATTCATCTCCGAAGATTTACTCTAGCAGGCCTTCAAAACGTACTTGTTTTCTTAAATTATCTTAAATCCAATTGAATTGACCAAGACTAAGTTTTCATATAGGAAAAGATAGAAGTTAAGAATTACCATCTTTTTGTAAATGTTTTTATCAAATTGGGACAATTCTTTGGCAAATCCTTTATTCCTTTTCTCTACTTGACACCAAGCATCTCAAGGAAAGAGAACCTCAAGGTACAAGTGTTTCCGCTCCTAGTCTAACATAGTTCAGGTTCAGGAACACCTTGGTAAATGATTGAATGAATCATTCTATAAATTACCTTTTACTGGAAATTATAACTTTCTTCTCCTGCAGAGAATCTCATTAAAGAGTATGACTCAGGAATGCTGAAAAATAACTCCCAATATAGGAGATGGAATCACAAAAAGTATGCAAAGAAAATCAAGCGTATATGCCTTGTCTCTGCCTGATAGAAAATTTAAAATCTAAAACATATTCTAGAATCAACAAAAATGTAAAAGGCAAACACTGTAGTATCAATAATCAATGCAGGTTTGTGTCAACACACAGTTCGTGCTTTCTGAGTTTTATGACAGTATTGGGAGAAATCATGACCCAGATCAGAGAAAGTGGCTTAAATTCTGAGTTTGGAGCAAATGGCAAGGACGCACAATGGCAAAAAGAACCGTAATCCAAGGGATGATAATCTGGATGATACTTGCCACCCTCCCTCCAGTCATTCTCATTCATTTTTACCATTGACTCCTGAATTTCCATCCAATTAGAAAAAATAATAATTTTTCCTTTGAGTTAGCAACAATTCAGCAGTTATTGAGCCAATCCTCATGGCACCCTAAGAGGGGATACTATTATCCCATCTCATAGCGAAGGACGTCAGCTCAGGAATTAGGTCATTCCTAAGCAAAGAAGAGTTCATGTAAACCAAAAAAAATTTTGAGACAGTTTCGCTTTGTCACCCTTGGTAGAGTACCTTGGCGTCATAGCTCACAGCAACCCCAAACTCCTGGGCTCAAGTGATCCTCTTGCCTCAGCCTCTGAGCAGCTATGCCCACCACAATGCCCTGCCATTTTTAGAGACAAGGTCTCACTCTGGCTCAGGCTGGTCTCCAACTCCTGAGCTCATGCAATCCACCCTCTTCGGCCTCCCAGATTGCTAGGATTACAGGTGTGAGCCACCACACCTGGCTACCTCAACTTTCTTTGTAATATTAATACATATTGCCAAGGTATATTTTATGGTCTTATGCATATTTTCATGTCAATAAATACGGATTCCCACCATTACATTAATGCCTTCATAATATTCCATTGTGTAGAAATATCATTTATTTAATCAACACAATATTTGCATTATAACTAATGTTTTCCTTTGCTAGTATAAACAATACTAGTAAAAAAAAAATCCTGGACTTTATATGACTGTTTTTGCTGAGAGAATTCCTGAGTGGAAATGATGTACAAAAAGAGGAAGCAATTTTTAAAACATACACAGGCACAGCACTTTTAAGATTGTCAAAATGTTGCGATCTACACTCCCTTTGAAGATGGTAACTGTGCCCCAAGCACAGCATTTCTGGAAGGATCTGCCTCCGGGCTGTCTGCATGTGGGGGCACTCCATGCTCTGCTTTGTTGTGGGAAAGACACCAGGAGAGGCAAAGGTCCCTTGCACCATCTAAGCCCGAGGTCTCCACAATGCTCAGAGTTGGCGACAGGCCACAAACTGGAAGCCTGGGGCTCCTCCCTGGA
>CAUYQV010195253.1:0-16616 GCA_963574575.1 Galagoides demidoff
ATGGGCAAGGGCGAGTGATGGGGAAGGGCGAGTGATGGGCAAGGGCGAGTGATGGGCAAGGGCGAGTGATGGGGAAGGAGGAGTGATGGGGAAGGGGGAGTGATGGGCAAGGGCGAGTGATGGGCAAGGGCGAGTGATGGGCAAGGGCGAGTGATGGGCAAGGGCGAGTGATGGGGAAGGGCGAGTGATGGGCACGTTTCTTCTTTAAGCAGCCGAGGTGGAGGAGGGGCAATGCGGCCCCCACCCCATGTCCGGGGGGCTGCCCGGCCTTCCTGGCCCCATGTGGGGGCTTGAGCTGGCTGAATGCTTCGGCTTCCCCTAAATCCCATCCTTGATCACCTTTCTCTGAAGACCAGGAACAGCAAGGGGGGATTTGTCTGCATTTGTCCCTCGTGTGTTTTTTGATAAATTTACTTCTTCAACTGGCTCTTCTGCTGCTCCAAACTGCTTGAAGGAGCCTCTGCAGACACTTCTGTGTCCTGTTTGGGGAGCTGCTTTCTGGCCCTCCTGAGTCTTCACACCTGTCTCTGAAGACGGAGGGGCCCGCCGTGGCCCAGTGTTGACAGCAGCGGTGAGCATGCCTTTGTTCTCGTCCATCCCAGGCCCCAGCAAAGGGTATCCTGTTACTTGGGTTGCGTTTTGTTTTGAGTAACAGAGCTCTGCCGTGCACCTTCCTCAGCACCCACAGGTCTCTGTGAGTATCCAATTCTTTCTTTTTTTTTTCTGGTCTTTTCTTGTGTCTTACCTGTCTCCACTGGGGTCTGTGTCTGAGGGCTGTTCCGATGCCCACAGTTGGGAGGAGCCTCATCACTAGGTTGAGGGCACCAGGACGCCGGCTCCGCAGGGCTGAGAAGTGGAGTCTGCCTCCCCCTTCCCAGTCTTCCTGACCCCTCTGGACGAGCCCCTGCCAGAATTCCTCCAGAGGCTAAAAAATTCACGCTCTCCTGCTGGACAGCTCCACTCGTCAGGAAAATCTGCCTCCCTGCAACCTATGTTCCCTCCTGCTCCACCAGAAGGAGCCACCCAGGGTGTCACAGCCCGGCCGAGGGCAGGTACCCTGGTCTCAGAAGTCTTTGTCAGCTCTGACTCTGTGATGACCCCTTTCCTCGGCCAGGAGGTCGGCAGCTCGACACTGAATTTCTGAAAGTCAATGCCAGGGGGGAAATAAATGCCATTTTTATTTGAGAGGAAAGCCAAGTGACAAGGGACATGGAAATCTCCATTAAAACCTGAAATATCCATGCACGTGCACGCACACACACACATCTAGGTGTGGGGGTGAGTCATGGCTAGACAGGAGGCCCCGGGAACGCTGCACGGTGAAGGTCTTGGTTCCGGCCTTTCCTGGTGTGCTCTCCCACTGTGCCCCCTCCCTCAGGGCAGCCAGCCCTTCTCTCTGTGTGCTGGGTCCCTGCTCTCTCCTAGCATCCGACTTGCTCCAGAAATTATTAGTCTCTGAGACAAAAGTGACTGGCAGCAGAGATTCCTGGAATCGTGGGCTGCCCCTCAGACGAGAACACGAAGGGCACACCTAGGTCATGTGCCCGAGGCCACGCTGACTTCAGGGCAGCTCTGCAAGGCTGCCCCAGCTCCACCCCTCTCCAGTTCTCCAGCACAACTCACATTTAAATTTGCATCCCTAAGAATAAGGGACACAGTTTCCAGGAGGGTCTCAGTTCCTTGGGGACAAGAGCACTCTGCCTGGGGGTCTGGCTGGCGTGAAAATGTTGATGACAGTTTGCACAAGTATGAGGCTGAAAATGCTTTTGCTTCTAACTTTAGGGACACCAAGAATATGCTGGGGTGTAATTTCCAAGCTTGTGGTTGATCGTATTGATCCCCCCAAATATATAAAAAAAAAATTGTTTTTCCTGGGTTGAATGACAGTTTTTCTTGAAGCTGTCAACTGGCCCATGTCCTGAATTTGAACATTCTGTTTTTGACACAACCTGTCTGACCCACTTAGCTTCCCTGTGCTGTGCTCCCCCTTTCCCTGTGTGGCTGCGTAGGACCCACACACCAAACACGCACAAACACCCCTCGTCCAGGGGCTGCACCGTGGGGCCCGTAGCTGGGCTGGGCCTGTCTTCTGGTAGAGACGAGGCCTCTGCCTCCATCCCAACCCTGGGTCTTGTCACTGAAGTGTATGTACAGTTTCTGACATTTATTTGAAATGAAAGAGACATTTTACACATTTTAATTTTCATGTAATATTCCAGACTATAATTACCCATGACTGACGTTGGGATCTATTTCACCCCAAGCAAAAACAGAGCAGGCAGATTCTGCGTAGTGTGACTCTGACATTGTAGCTGCCTTCCCCTCAGAAGTGTAATAGGCTTTGAATAATGCCAGCGATGTTCGTGTCTGTCTGAAACAGATGTTGAAGATGAATAATGTTTGGCGAGGATTATAGATGTTGCCATAGAAAGAGCTGATTGCCGGGAGCCACTGCCGACAGGAGTGTGTGCCCCGGACAATGCCCCATGCCCGCGGCATGGCTCTGTGGTCCTCTCTGTGGACAGAGATTTCCGTGCACATCTTCCCGACGGACGTCTACAAAGGCAGGCTGAGCCTGGGAGCGGCAGCCATTATTCTAACAAACAATTTTGGGGAGATAACACCTGGATAAATACCCACCCACCTGGCTCCCTCCTCCCCCTCTCTGTTCCTGCCGCCCCACAAGACTGCAAGAGCTTCGATGGGAGGGGCAGGCCCCTCTTTGTGCAGGGGGTGCTGCGGTGGCCACCAGACTCTCAGAACACGTGTCTGCTTGTCCTGCTTAGGACGCTGAAGCAGGAAGGCCGGGGCTTCCACCGACAGGTGCACAGCCTCGCTTCCACCCGCACTTCATCACGGTTAGCCTCCGCAAAACGTCAACGGTCTTGGGTGTTTATTTTAAAGGAAGTGGCATAGGAGAAAATAAAAACACTGAGAGATCTCCAAGGCTGAGCGATGCTGTCACTACACGGCACTGAGTGGCGTGTGTGTTGGCCGTGCTGCTCACCCTCTGACTTCATCCTGCAGACAAACCTGGCAGGAGGGACGAGAATGTGCTGTTTGGGGATGTGGAAACTAAGGCTTGTTTGCAGATAGAGCCAGTGTGCATCGGGCTTGCCGGGGGACCCTCTGCATGGGCATGCTGGTCAGTGCACTCTCACACACTTGTACCACACGAGGACAGACAGAGCCCAGAAGGGGAAGTGACCTTATTGTCCTTTGGTCCCAACATGCCGGTTTGTCCTCACATTAGTGAGGACAGCAAACTTTCCCGCTGTCCTCTTCCCCTCTAAGCCCAAGATCTAACTATTCTCGGTGTGCCCTGATCTCTGGCATCTGACCCCCGTGGAGTCCTACTCACTGGTCCTTCTACTCATTAGCTGTTTTCAGGGCTGTACTTGAGCATCACTGGCCAGCGAGGCCTTCTTCCCACTGGGCCCAGCCCACGGGGTGAGGGGTCCCTCCCATGTGCCTCCATGGCCCTCTCTGCCTGCTGACTGCTGTGGTCTGGAAACTGCCTATTTAGATGTCTGTCTACTCCACGAGTCAAGGGGCCCACAGCTGGGGGTGACCATGCCTTCCAGAGAACATTTGGAAAGTCTAGAGATTGTCAGGCTTGTGGCAGCTACTGGCACCTAGTGCATAGAGGTCAAGGAGCCTGCGAATCATCCTCTGAAAACCAGCAGAACAAAGAATTAACCCTCCAGAAGGGCAGTAACAGTGAGGATGAGAAAGCCCACTGCCAGGACAGACGCCACCCTCCTTCTCCTGCTCTTGCGGAGCAGTGCATGAGTGTGGGCAATAAACGTGTGCTAAAGATTCTTGAATCAACCTCCTATAAACCAGCAAGGATAAAGGAAACGCACCACGGTCACATCTTCTATCACATACATTGATATGCCCGATTTATGAAACTTCTTATCATCAACATCACCATGGAAAATTCACAGCCCCCTCGCATTGTAGGGGCTCCATCTGTACCAGGGGACTGTGTTCTATATTTAGACTGAGGTCTTCAGCAGGAGCACGTGTTTGTTGGCTGAAGCTTAACTCTTTATTTTAATTAATTTTTTTTCTGTGAATGTATCAGTTGACTGTGTACAATGGCCGGGAAAAACACATCGTTCTAAATTAACTACATGTAATAAATGGCCCAGGTTTAGGAATTACTTAGTAGAGAACATTCTTATTACAACTTTTAAGGAATTATTCTTCTATTGTTTGTTCAAAGTGATTTAAGAAAGAAGGAAGACTTGGGTCAACACGAGGGAGGTCTCCTGAGGGTCAGATGGGGGACTTTCCAAGGTCGGGAGACACCAGACGTACATGGTGGCAGAGAGAAGCTGAAGGGTGTGAACAAAGAGAGGTTCTTTTCAAACCAGCAACTAGTTACCATGTGGAGAACCGTGCGAGGTACGTGTGGCTATGGGAGATCAAGGCAAGAACTGAGAAACCCTCGGGGGAGAAATATGTGTGTGCATAGCCCGATGGCCACCTGTCTCCATCCTACCCGTGACTTCAAGCAAAGCATCTTTAAACTATTATTTTATTTTATTTGAAATTTCAATGGAGTAGTTTATCTTTTTCTGCTTTCTTGAGCTATCATTGACAAATAAAAACTGTGTATTCAAGGGTACACGGTGACCTTTTGATGTGTGTGCGTTGTGACGCAATGGTCACCATCCAGCTAATTAATATACCCACCACCTCACAGCTGCCTTTTGCTGCAGGAGATTATTTAAGACCTACCCGCTTAGCAAACTTCAAGTACGTGTTATTGTTAACCACAGTGATTAGGGCTGTCAGGTCCTCAGAGCTTATTCTTTGTGTCTGCATATACTCCCGTCCCACTGCCCCCTCAATCTCTGCCCCTGGCAACTCCCTTCTATTCTCTGCCTCTATGAGTTTGACTTTTTAAAAATTCTGCATATCGGTGAGACCATGCAGCATTTGAATTTCTGTATCTGGCTGAGGCCACTTAGACCGTCTTCCAGGTTCATCCATGTAGTGACAGGATCTCCTTCTTTTTAAAAGCTAAGTAGCGTTTCCTAGTGTAGACACCACGTTTTCTTTGTCCATTTATCTGCTAATGGGCATTTGGGTTGCTCCCATAGCTGGGCTGTTGTGAATGGTTCTGCAGGAAGCGTGGGCACGTGGGTGTCCCTCTACACGCTGGCTCCCCTTTCTGCAGGGAGTGTGGGCACACGGGTGTCCCTCCACACGCCGGTTCCTCTCTCTGCAGGGAGTGTGGGCACGCGGGGGTCCCTCCACACGCTGGTTCCTCTTTCTTTGGATATATTCCCAGACGTGAGCCTGTTGGATCAGATGGTATTTCTAGTTTTCATTTTTTGAGAAACCTCTGTACTGTTCTCCTAGTGGCTCTACGATTTATATTCCCACCAACTGTGGACCTTGGTTCTTTCTCCCATTCTTGTCAACATTCAGTATCTCTTATCTTTATGGTAATAGCCGTCCTCTCAACAGACGTGAGGAGATATGTCATGGCGGTTTTGATTTGCATTTTTTGAGATAGGGACATTGAACACCTGTTATTTATTGGTCATCTGTATGTCTCTTCTGGAAAAATGTCTATTCAGGTCCTTGTTTATTTGCGTTTTTGCTATTGAATTCTGTGAGTTCCTTATATATTTGGATACATGATTTGCAAATATTTTCTTACCAGATATATAGTGCAAATATTTCCTCCCATTCCATGGGTTGGCCTTTAACCTGTTACTTTAAAGTTGCATGACTAACAGGTAGGTTAGCCACTTCTCAGAAATAAAATTTATGAGCCATAATAGTTCAGCAGATTAATAGACATTTACTGTTTCACTTTTGGATTATATTAAAATGAACTCAATTAATTTATTGAAAGCTGACTCATTCCAGGAAGGATTTTAGGGAGCTGAATGAAATGCACATAATGTAAAATTAGAAGAAAGATTAAGTTGAATGTGAGGTAAAGATAAAATGAAGTCATCGATGGATCTGATACACAAAGACGTACAGTAAGGTCTGCCTAGCTGGTGAAGGGGTCAAACTCTGGGCCCATTCTGTTTTGCTGCAAAGCAAAGGGGATTCTGTCAATTATCTGAGGCAAAAGCCCAGCAGTCAAAATTGAATTTATCAATAATGTCAGGAGCCCTTATTTTAAAAATCTGCAGGAGAGTATGAAAAATTAATCTTGTTAAATTAGGAAAAGAACAGCTCCCATGAATCTAGTTATAAGCTAAATCAAATCAATTTTTAACTTACACATTGCTTTTGCAATTACAGAATTGAGGACCTTTCTGTCTTGTAAATATCTTTAAAAAATAGGAATGGCATCTCTGGAACACCCCTCCAATTAACACCTTGAGGGTCCACTAGGTGGGTGAATACTGAACACTGACCAACCTGTGTCTATTTTACCCATTGTGCAGGTAAGTTAGAAAAAGCAGACTTTTCATTTGTAAACATTTGTCAACAAAATTCACCAAAAAAGGGCCTGGGAAAGCCTCAGCCATCCTGACTGAAACAGTGTTCCAATGATAAAAATCATAAACAAGCCAGTAAACAAGTTGACACAGCACTCTGCTCCATTAGACAGCTCAGCAAAGCACAGCGACGGCTTTAAAGTTCATTCAGGTGACTCCGTGGGCTTCAGTTTCCTGCACGTTTCATAGTGACCATTAGTGACCACGTTGAATTTAGAGTATCAGAGGAGCCGTGACCAAGCCAAAGACACAGGCAGTGCTGAAGGACCGCAGAGGGGACCTTCGAAACGCTCACCTTTCCTCACACGCCACAGCAGTGATGGTTCTGAGGCCACAGCTGGGAAGGTTCTAGGTGTCCACACGATGAAGACGCCACAGCCACAGCAAAGACAGAGACGGGCGTGAGAAGCTTCCTACACAGCAATGAAGAAAGTACTCGGCAGTGACAGAGGGGACAATCTGCACAAGGCACTCGGCAGTGACACAGGGGACAATCTGCACGATCGACAGACCCCACATGTGAGGAACAGACTCTGCCAAGTTGCCACACCAAGAGGCAATCACAAAAATTGTGACCCCAAATCGTGAAGCCAAAAATTGGAAGAACAGGTGTTATAAATGGACATCCCAGAGTCAGCAAATAAAAACATCACTTTTTAAAGAAATCGTGTGTCTGTTGTATCGGTTTACTTTAGGAACTTCTCATTCTTTTTTCATTCTACATAGATGCACTTCCACATCTAACTTTGAATTTAGAGTTCCTGTTATTTTCCTTAAAGGGGGTGGGTGCCCTAAACTGTAAAAGCCTTGGGCCTCAGAGAGCGTGGGTCTCCCCTGACCTCAGGTACTGACTTGTAGTTTGGACCATGCTCCAATTTACTTCATTTGCTCCAGTTTCACCGAGGTGTTCAGCCTCCTTATCCTGCCGGCCCTGCTTGGTCCAGGGCCTTCTTGGCCATCCTGGTCTGCTGAGGCTGCTCATGAGGCTGCGTCTGTGGACTGTAGGACGTCTGCAGGCTGTGGGGTGTCTGCAGGCTGTAGGGTATCTGCAGGCTATGGGGCGTCTGTGGGCTGCGGGGTGCCTGCGGGCTGCGGGGCATCTGTGGGCTGTGGGGCGTCTGTGGGCTGTGGGGTGTCTGTGGGCTGCAGAGCTCTGTTGGGTGCCAGGTATCTGTGGGCTGCAGGGGGTGGTGGTGGACAGACCCCCATCCCACGCAGCTCCTGCTGTCTTCCTGGTGCCTTGTCACCCTTCCCTGTCCCTTCCCTGGAATACCACATGTCCATCCACCTTCCTTCCTAGGTACTGGAGACACATCGGGCAGTTGAGGGATGCCCAGTTGTGTCAGGTTAGAGAACTGGGAATCCCTGAAGGTTGAGAAGGGAGGGAGGGAGCAGGTCCATGGCCCCCCAAAGACAGTGTCCGGGTTGTACAGACTCAGGCAGCTGGTGGCACGTGGCTGGGAAGGTATGCACAGTCTTGTCTTTGAGCATCTGTGCCCAGCATCTCTTGGTCATGTCCACATAGACATGGCCACAGCCCCATGTCTCTTTCGCCTGTCCCCAAACTCCCATCCTTCTACCACCTGTCCCTTTCCAGGCCCTTTCCAAGTGGCTGCCGCTGGTGTTAGCATATTGGCAGGGAAGCTGCCACTCACCTGGCCACCCCCCAGGGATAGCCCTGTAGGCCACTCACAGAGAATTCAGGGTGTGACCCCATCAAACAGCCCCCAAGAGGCAGTGTCACAAGCCACGGTGTGGGAGAGCCCTGAGAAGGTTACGTTCAGTGTGAGAGCCAGACGTGGACGAGCCGGCGTGGTGGGGCCTGTCACACACAGTGCGGGGGCAGAGCCACAGAGACAGAAAGTATGTCTCGGGAGGGTTTGGGTCTCAGCTTGGGGTGATGTGATGCTCTGAAGGTGAGTGCCTGTTAATTGCTAAGTTGAGGGAGTGGCCATATCTCAGTAAAGCTGTGACCGTCTGTTCAGATGCTGGGTGGGGGGTTCTAAGTGGAAAGGGCATCAGGCCCAGGGTGGGACCGGACTCCATGGTTCTATCCAGACTTGGGAACCATCACAATCCCCACCACCTGCTGCCACTCAGCAGCCCATCAAAGGACGTGTCCCAGACCCTGCCCCAGGCTGCTTTCCGGAAAGAGGTTCCCAGGGTGATTTGTTGTTGTGTGACTGTCACACACCCAGTGGGCTGCTCTGCTCACACTGGCAGTGTGGGATGGCCATTGCTCCTGGGCCACAGACCTGCAGAGCAGTCACGGAGTGCTGTGAGCAGCGGGAGTGTGGGCATCTGGATGTGTCCCACACAGAAAAGGTGCAGTAAAAACAAGGTGCTGAAGGTGGGCAGTGGCCGCTGCACAGGGGCTCCCACCATGGATGGAGGTCTCAGGACTGGACGCTTCCCTGGCGAGCGTGAGCGGCTGTGCACCTCCCCTGCACAGGGCACCCGCCATGGATGGAGGTCTCAGGACTGGACGCTTCCCTGGCGAGCGTTGAGTGGCTGTGCACCTCCCCTGCACACGGCACCCGCCATGGAGTGAGTTCTTGGGACTGGACCCTCCCTGGTGAGCGTAAGCAGCGTGAGCGGCTGTGCACCTCCCCTGGACAGGGCACCCGCCATGGAGGGAGGTCTCAGGACTGGACGCTTCCCTGGCGATTGTTGAGTGGCTGTGCACCACCCCTGCACAGGGCACCTGCCGTGGAGTGAGTTCTTGGGACTGGACCCTCCCTGGTGAGCGTGAGCGGCTGTGCACCTCCCTGGCCCCGTGCACTGCGAGGGGCCTTACAAACACTGCAGAGGGCCACACCAAGTTTATTAAAGTTTCTTCTTTCTTCAATAATTAACCTTAGCTTACTATGACTTTTAAATTTGTGAGCTTTTAAATTTTTAAAAAACACTTTGACTCTTTTGTATTAACACTTAGCTTAAAACATAACCACGTTGTACAGCTGTACAAAAACAGTTTCTCTTTGTATACTTACCCTATAAGCTTTATTTTATTTTTAAAATTCTTAAGTTTTTTTTTACTTCTTACGCTATTTTGTGGTACAACGAGACATACACACATCAGCCTCGGCCCACAGTGTCAGGATCACTGGTGTGGCTGTCTTCACCCTTAGGCCTTGTCCCCTGGAGGGGCTTCAGGGGCAGTAACACTTGTGGAGTCGTCCCCTCCCCTGAAAACAACACCTTCCTGTGGGTACCTCCTGAAGGGCCTGCCTCAGGCTAGTTTGCATATCATATTTTAAAAAATGTATAAGTAGAAGGAAGACGCACTGGTGTGACCATGCGAAGTCCCTGCGGCAGCCTCCCAAGCAGCTCATGCAGACTGGCCACGCCCTGTGCTGACATGTTCAGCAGAGAGGCCTGTGGTGCTATTTCTAGGGTGAGTTCTCAAACTTAGTTGTCCAGCCTCGGTGAGGAAGATTGGCTGCATGTAATGAGACCATCACTTCACATAGGGAATAGAAACACAGCTCTAAGTTACACCGAACCTTATAGAAACAGCTGGTGAAGACAGAGACAAGCAGGGGGCATCAGCTGCCATGGGACAGGTGGGCTGTGACCCGCTGCCATGAAGGGGGGAGGAAAGGATCTAGTTTGGTCTGGGTCCTGCCCCGTGACCAAGCCACAGCCTGCTGATCTGGGTCCTGGGCCGCCACATAGGACCATGGGCAACCTCCCCTAAAGAGCCGTCTCAGGTGGGCGTTTGCCCTCTCTGCTGCTCATGGTGACCCCACAGGCTTCCACCGGCACAACAGAGCAGCCTTTTACCCTCTGGCTGACCCTGAGCGGCCCAGACTGGGAGTCTGGCCATCCTCTGATAATGGTCGATTGCTCATTAAATGGCCACCACATGTCCAGTGTCAGGCCCAATTAACCTCCTGATGGCTACAGTGTCCACTGCGCCAGACATTATGTGGGGACGTGCAGGTGGAGGTGACCGTAGGAGAGGAGTGCAGAGCCAGGCCTGAGTTGGCATTGTGCCAGGGGCAGCAGCCGTGTGGCCAGTGGGAGTATGCCCGGCCACACTCACAAGCATGGGCACCCACAGACCCTCCACCCCGGGCCTGGGCCCTAGGCAAATGGGGGATGCTGGCAGAGATCCCAGGGTGGGAGGAAGGGCCCCTGTGGGGCCCAGCATAGTCGTGTTCAAGGCCACAGCTCCTGCACTTGGGCCCTGCAGCCGCTCCCTCCAATCAATCTTCTATTCAGCTGTGCTGTGATGATGCTTCCACTGTTTCAAGGCCCTAGTGACCAGGTCTAGTGGTCACCATACCCCTCCCACACATACAAAAACAAAGTCAGATGATCCTGGGGCCTTCTAGCAGGGGTAAGGAGGTCCTGGTGGGAGCAGAACAAGGGTGTCTCTCAGGGCCCAGGGTGAAGTCATGAGCCTCCTGCTATGGCTGGTCATAGGTAGTGGGCCAGGGCAGGTAGCCAGGCAGATGCTAGAGACAGGAGCTGGTTCCTCAGAGCAGCTCTGTAGCCCATGCTGCAGTGATACCATGTGAACAAAGGGCTCGGTTCACAGAGGGATCTGGCGGGCCACAGACGAATGGCAATGCGGCAATGGTGACCTCCCAGAGAGCAGAACCTGGGAGAGGAGCTGAGTTCCCAAGGATGGCACTAGACCCTATACTGCAGACCCCATGGACAGCACCAGACCCCACGCTGCAGACTCCACGCTGCAGACTCCACACTGCAGACCTCACACTGCAGACCTCACACTGCAGACCCCATGGACAGCACCAGACCCCACACCGCAGACCTCACGCTGCAGACCTCACAGACAGCACCAGACCCCACGCTGCAGACCACACACTGCAGACCTCACGCTGCAGACCCCACACTGCAGACCTCACAGACAACACCAGACCCACACTGCAGACCCCACGCTGCAGACCTCACGGACAGCACCAGACCCACACTGCAGACCCCACACGGCAGACCCTGCAGACAGCACCAGACCCCACACTACAGACCTCACAGACAGCACCAGACCCACACTGCAGACCCCACGCTGCAGGCCCCATGCTGCAGACCTCACGGACAGCACCAGACCCACACTGCAGACCCCACACTGCAGACCCCACGTTCGCTGCCAACTCTGAGTAAGTGAAAGCAGCTATGGCCCCTGTGAGCAGGCCTTGGCAGGAGCTGCAGGAACACAGTGGCCTCGGCCTTGCTCCCTACAGGCCTTTGAAATAGTCACTTTGTTCAAATAGCCTTTGAAGCCACTTCTGATACTGGGCTTGTCTCTAAATTAACTGTTGTTCTGGTTTCTTGAGTGCTTTGACCAGGAATGGTTCCCTTGAAAAAGAAATAGGTCCTTCAAATCCTGTCTCCCTTTGCACAGATCCCAAACAAACAGCCGCCAGCCCTGCCCTGGGTCTCTCTGTCCTTTCCCACCACACCTAGTCCCCTGTGTGGGTGATCTTATTGTTACATTTCTATAACTTTTTCCTTTGAAAGGTCTCCTACTTCTGAAATACAAGAAAGACACATTCTGTTCAGCCGGGGCGCTTTGTGTGGTGCCAGGTGCCCACGTTAGGTGCTTGTGCCTCCCTGCAAGGCCCTTTGTTACCCAGGACTCTGCCAGGCCCTCTTCATTCCTGGTGGGAGCAGCCAGATCTGGGATCTGGGGCACAGCTGAGAGGTCAACGTCACTGCATTGGTGCTGTCCCTTCTACGGCTCTGTCTGCATGTGCTGGGGGTCTGGACCTCGCCGTAGGGTGGGCCTGAAGCAACCTCTTGCTGGATTAAGCAGGGTATTTTGTAGAAGGAGTCAAGGGCTTAAGGGCAGGGATTCTGGGTGGAGCCACAGCTGGAGGGAAGGCCCAGGGGCCCCGGGCATGGGATGGGGGGGCAGCGTCCTAACAGGGACATGTGGCTGGACAGAGAAGGTGGAGATTCTGGCTGACACCGAGCATCAAGCTACACATTGTACAGTGCTGTGTAAATCACAGGAAGCCTGTTGGGGGGAGTTTATGCAGCAACAGCTTTCTGTTGAAGACGCCTATAGGTCAGCTGTGCTCCAGGCACATGGGACACAACATTGACCAGAATGGGACCCACTTCCTCACGGCAATCACATTTCACAAAACACAGATTAAATGACATGAAGCAGTGGATAGAATAGAGCAGGTGGGTGACTGTGACTGCCAGTGTGGGGGCACGGCCCACCGGGGACGGTGGGAGAGCACGAGACTGGCAGGGTGCCGCCCGGGGGCCGAGTGTCTCCCCCAGCCTGGCTGCCAGTCCTGAGTACCAGGGGGCTGTGGGGATGGGGAGAGAGTTGGTGGGATCTGTGGTCTGTGGCGCCTGGGGAAGCAGGGCTACTGAAAGCAGCTGTTGGATTGGAAGGCCAGGGGGTCCCAGACAGGGCGGGCCAGGGTCACTCAGAGCAGAGACGTGGAGAATCAGGCCCTTCTGCCCTCTACCTGTCTGTTCCCCACCTCTGCAGGTCCTCACAGCCCCGGCCCTCCCTCCAGCAAACCTCGGAGGCAGATCTGACCTGCACGTGCGCTGAAATAAGAACAGCTGTCAATACGTGTTAAGGCCTAACATCCACCCCAGCCCTTCCAAGGGCATCTGCATCTTCACAGGGGCCAAAGCCTTGGGCAGGAGGCTGCCAAGTGCCACCAGGGTGTTTCAGATATCCTGCACTGGCATCAGATCAAGAATTTTCCTGGTGCCACGAAACTGCAACCTGTGGCTGTGCCTCCTCTGCTGATGACTGAGGCAGCCTGGGAGGAAAGGCCTGGTTCAGACCTGCTGGTGAGCGTTTGTCCCAGCACCGTCTCTGGCCTCTCGACCCCACTCCTAAGGTGCACGGACGCCAGGCTTTCCTCGCGTTAACAGCTCCCACTCTGAGTATTTTCTCAGAACGAGTCGTGGAAGCTCCGGACTGGGGGAACTCAGAGAGCACTCCTCGGGCCTGGATCCCACTTCACACACAGGCCCAAGGAAGAAAGGAAACCACACGGCCTCGGGCATCTGGGTTAGAAAAAGCCTAACACTGAGGTCTGTTAATTTTGAGGGGCTTTATCACTTTAATCGGAGGAGTGGACAACCTCTTCATCCTGACTCCTGTTCTATTTTCCACCGGGAGCATTAAAAGGGGCAATCCCAGTACCTTCCACCCTCAGCTCCACCTTCCAGGTGGGGAAACTGAGGCATGTCGTGGGCCAGATGGCAGCAGAGCCAAGCCCGGGAGCTGCATCCCCTGCCCACCTGGCAATCTCTGGAGTACAGCTCGGCACTGGATTTGTGTGGCCTTTTGGGTTGGTGGGAAGGAAGGGAATTACTGGTTCAGGCACTTCATGAAGGGCAAGAGAGTGGTACCTGCCCTGGTGTGCTCTCTGTGGCCTGTGGTCTCTCAGCAACGAATCCGGGATGTGGATTGTGAGTGGCATGAAAGAGAAGCTTCCGGTGCATTCGAACATCACTTAATAGGTGCCTGAGAGACTCTCGTCTTAGCGCAAAGCCGGGGGCTCCACTGCAGACAACCACAAGAAAGAGCAGCAGAGCCGCGCTGCCCTTGATTCAGGAGCGGGCACACAGGTATTTCTGAAGGATAATGTGGAGGTAGAGAATAGGACTGCTAATTTATTTTTGGAGACAACCAAAGGAAAAAAGAATAGCAAAGAATTTATTTTGGCAACAATTCTTGATCTTCTTTTTACAAAGAAAGTTAAAGCCTTAATTCCCCCAGGTGCAAATGCAGCAGCCTGGAAATACCTTCCCTAAAAATGTGTGAAATCAGTAAAATAAATAAGTGAAAAGTAAAGAAGTAACTCACCTGTCACTGTGTCAAGTGGCCCTGGGCTTTCTCTCTTTTATGAGAGGAGAAAACTAAGGGTGGTTTTAGAAAAACATTTTCATTTCAAAAATAAAAAATTTTGTGTGAATGTAAAAAATACATGCTATACATTATCTTTCTGGCAGTTACTGGAAGAGAGATGGTATCCCAGACCCAGCCCTGCTGCTGCTGAAGTGTCTGGGGGGACAGTGCCGGCGACCAGGAGGTGGGTGGCTTAGTTAGGCTTAGCGTGTGGAGGTGATTCCCCAGTACTGGGGAGTCTGTACCCACAGAAATGAAGAGGCCAACAGCATTCAGGTCCACGGAGCCTTCTACCAGCAAATTTTTAATCTCAACTGTCCCCTGGGCTTGCCACCCTCAGCCAACTTCAATCTTCCACGTTGGAAGATGGAGTGGAATTTTTGTTAGAAGGCTAACACTTCTTAGTTATCTGGGGTGCTTTGGATGTAGCAAGCAGTTGCCTTTGCTAATTGAGGACAGCCCAGCCACAGCTCCACCAAGGCCATGGTGTCTGTCTCACTCATCCCCATGACCTTGAGCTCTCATGGAGGAGGAGCTGCCAACACGCAGGTTTCTCCCAACTTGAGCAGATGTTATTTAATTGGAATCAATTCTGAAATTCTGCACATCAAAAGTAGAAAATTGTCCTGTGTTAGCCCAACAAGTGTATGACCCTTCTGGTTTCATTTCTTATGTAATTTATTAAGGAACGTGGGTTTTTCTAGGACCCTGGTGACAGTCCTGACCCTGGTCTGCAGAGGTGGTTGGATGTCTCTGTCCTCTTTGCCTATCTTTGCCTCTCTCCATCCCTTCCTGCTTCATTCCCCTTTGTTAACCACCCCCTGTGAGAATACGAGGGGCAGCTTCAAGGAGCCTGAGTCTTAAAGGGGGGACAGACATGGACAGATGTGTACAGCCCTCACTAGGCACCTGCACCCTCAGGGTACTGAGCTAGGCTCAGAGGCCGGTGCCGGGGGCCATGAGGAGTCACCCTCAGAGTAAGTGCCGTGGTGGCAGACTCACTGCATCCCGGAGCATCCCACAGCGGGCACACCTGGCAGAGGGGGATTCCTTGTGGGAGTTCATGGAAAATGGGAAAAACTCCCTGTAACAGGATGAAGGCAGCTCTATAAGGAATGCGACAAGCCCACGTCCTGCTCAGCTGCGCAGCATGGCTGAGAGCCACGTTCCTGCTGGGGTGGGAGGGCTGGGGCTTCCGAGCCTGGCACAGTTCTCTGTGACCCTCATGGCCTTGGCTTTGCTTCCAGTCAGAGACCTACAGGCTGGAGGTGGGAAGCACCAGATGGGAATTACGTGGTCTAGCACTTTGCATTTCTTTACATCTCTGGCCACAAAGTCAGCAGCACAACTACTAATATTGTGCAGTGTTTTCAGGTTAAGATTCAGTATTCCTGGAAACTGTTTTGTAATAATACAGTGCTAAAGGCAAAGATTTTCCCAACATAAACAAGCACTATATTATATGACAGTGTGCTACTTGGCGCCTTCCACACCAGCGCCTGGGTCTGCCTGCACACCTGTGCACGTGCACACACTGACGTCCACAAGCCAGGAGGTGGTCGGCTGTGAGATGGAGGGGTCAGCCCTGGACAGGACCCAGTCCTTCCTCGAGAGCTTTCACTTCAGGAAGGTTACTCAGGGTCTTTAAATGAAAATATTTTTCTAGATGATTTCAAAGTACCTTATAAAGCATCCCTGTGAGTCCAGGAAGGCATTGATTATAAGATGTTTCATTTTATTTTTAATGTAACACTAAGGAAAAATACTGTCAAGCTCTTTTGTGTCCTTATTCATGAAATGTATTATGATTTCAGAGATATCAAAATGTGAAATAATGTCTCTTGGCATCAATGAAATTCAATAAGTATAATATTTTATGATTCGAATTGTGCATATTTGTGTATATTCACATATACATGCAATATGAAAGGGAGGGCATGGGAAAGACGGACAGATACACGGACACACAGATAGATACACAGATAAATGGATGGACGGATGAACAGATGGACAGATACACAGACACACAGATAGATACACAGATGAATGGATGGACAGCTGAACAGATGGACAGATACACAGATAGATAGAAACACAGATAAATGGATGGATGGATGAACAGATGGACAGATACACAGACGGACAGATAGATACACAGATAAATGGATGGACGGATGAACAGATGGACAGATACAGAGATGGACAGATAGATAGAAACACAGATAAATGGATGGATGGATGAACAGATGGACAGATACAGAGATGGACAGATAGATAGA
>CAUYQV010195255.1:0-18933 GCA_963574575.1 Galagoides demidoff
TAACCAAGAGTGATAGTCATCAAAAGACTTTAAGCCAGGCAATACAAGAAATGTGGGTATAAACCTTAACCCTTTTAAAGTTTAATTTGTCTAGTTAACCAAAAACCCCATTAAAGGCAACGGAGATATTATCTTGATAAAGCATAAAATTTTTGTTTCTTTTAGGTCAATTACCAAAAATGTAAATGAAAACCTTCTGTAATGAGATTGCTTTTTTTTTTTCTGGAGACAAGAGCCTCAACCTGTCACCCTGGGTAGAGTACTCTGACATCACAGTTCATAGCAACCTCCAACTCTTGGGCTTAAGCAATTCTCTTGCCTCAGCCTCCCAAGTAGCTGGGACTACAGGTGCCCACCACAACGCCCAGCTACTTTTTTTTTTTTTGAGACAGAACCTCAAGCTGTCCCCCTGGGTAGAGTGCCATGACATCACAGCTCACAGCAACCTCCAACACCTGGGCTCAAGTGAGTCTCCTGCCTCTGCCTCCCAAGTAGCTGGGACCACAGGCGCCAGCCACAACGCCCGGCTATTTTTTGGTTGCAGCTGTCATTGTTGTTTGGCAGGCCTGGGCTGGATTCGAACCCACCATCTTAGGTGTTTGTGGCTGGTGCCTTAGCCACTGAGCCACAGGCGCGGAGCTATGCCCAGCTATTTTTTGGTTGTAGTTGTCATTGTTGTTTGGCAGGCCCAGGCTGGATTCAAACCTGCCAGCTCTGGTGTATTTTGCTGGTGCCTTAGCCACTTGAGCTACAGGTGCCGAGCCAATGAGACTGCTTTTTGGCTTGTGTTGTGTGTATGCACAAAACCTATTTAGAAAACTTGTAAATTAAACCTGATGAAAAAGGTACTTGAATTAATCTGACACAGCAAGAGTATGTCCAGGTTCATGAGTATAGAGTATATTATAGAAGAATGTGGTTTGGCGCCTATAGCTCAGGGACCTGTAGTCCTAGTACTGCCGGAGCTGACAGGTTCGAATCCAGCCCAGGCCTGCCAAACAACAATGACAACTACAACCAGAAAATAGCCAGGCATTGTGGCGGACACCAGTAGTCCCAGCTACTTGGGAGGTTGAGGCAAGAGAATTGCTTGAGCCCAGGAGTTGGAGGTTGCTGTGAGCTGTGACTCCATTGCACTCTACACAGGGCAACAGCTTGAGGCTCTGTCTCAAGAAAAAAAAAAAAGAATGTGAATAAGAAAAACTAGTACCGGGTGCCACCCATGGCTCAGTAGGTAGTGTGCCAGCCCCATATACCGAGGGTGGCAGGTTCGAACCCAGCCCCCAACAAACTGCAACAAAAAATAGCTGAGCGTTGTGCAGGTGCCTGTAGTCCCAGCTACTCGGGAGGCTAAGGCAAAAGAATCACCTAAGCCCAAGAGCTGGAGGTTGCTGTGAGCTGTGACGCCACAGCACTCTACCAAGGGTGACAAAATGAGACTCTGTCTCTAAAAAAAATAATAATAATAAATAAATAAAATAAAATAAAATAAAATAAAATATTCTAATTCTTAAAATATTCTATTACTTAAAGCTGGGAGTTTAAGACCAGCAAGATAGGCTCAGCGCCTGTGGCTCAAGTGGCTAAGGCGCCAGCCACATACACCTAAGGTGGTGGGTTCGAATCGAGCCTGGACCCGCCAAACAACAATAATGGCTGCAACCAAAAAATAGCCAGGCGTTGTGGTGGGCACCTGTAGTCCCAGCTACTTGGGAGGCGGAGGCAGGAGACTCGCTTGAGCCCAGGAGTTGGAAGTTGCTGTGAGCAGTGAAGCCATAGCACTCTACCCAGGGTGACAGCTTGAGGCTCTGTCTCAAAAAAAAAAAAGACCAGCAAGATAAAGTCTCTACAAAAATTAAAATATTAGCTGGTCATGGGGCCATATGGCTATAGTCCCAGCTACTTTGAAGGTTAAGGCAGGAGGATTTCTTGAAATCCAGGACTTTCAGGCTATCGTGTGGTATTATCTCAACACTGTATTCCAACCTGGGCAACAGAGTGAGGCCTTGTTTCTAAAAATAAGTAAATAGGTTCAGTGACCATAGGTCAGTGGTTAGGGCGCCAGCCACATACACGGAGCCTGGTGGGTTTTAGCCCAGCCGGGCCCGCTGAACAACTATGACAACAAAAAAGTAGCTGAGATTTGTGGTGGATGTCTGTAGTCCCAGCTACTTGGGAGGCTAAGGTAATTGAATCACTTAAGCCCAAGAGTTTGAGGTTGCTGTGAGCTGTGATGCTACAGCATTCTACAGAAAGCGACATAGTGAGACTATCTCAAATAAACAAATAAATAAACAAACAAAATAAAAGGAACTTGGAAAATATTTAAAAGCTAAAAAGAAAAAAATGTTTTTGTTTTTGTTTTTTTTTTGAGACAGAGCCTCAAGCTGTCCCCCTGGGTAGAGTACCGTGGCATCACAGCTCACAGCAACCTCCAACTCCTGGGCTCAAGCGAGTCTCCTGCCTCCGCCTCCCAAGTAGCTGGGACCACAGGCACCCGCTACAACCCCTGGCTATTTTTTTTCAGTTGCAGCCATCGTTGTTTGGCGGGCCCGGGCTGGATTCGAACCCACCACCATAGGTGTATGTGGCTGGCGCCTTAGCCACTTGAGCCACAGGCGCCAAGCCGAAAGAAAAAAATGTTACCCTATTTCCCGCTATTAAAATACCATCATTTAGCCAGGCATTGTTGTGGGCGCCTATAGTCCCAGCAACTTGGGAGGCTGAGGCAAGAGAAGCCCAAGAGTTTGAGGTTGCTGTGAGCTATGATGCCACAGCACTCTACTCAGGGCAACATAGTGACTCTGTCTCAATAAATGAATAAAATACCATCATTTTCATACACACTCTCCCCCCCCTTTTTTTTTTTGTAGTTTTTGACCGGGACTGGGTTTCAACCCACCACCTCAGGTATATGGGCTGGCACCCTACTCCTTTGAGCCACAGGCACTGCCCAATACACACCCCTTTTTTGTGGCCTTGTCTAGGGCTAGTCCCCCGACTCCCAGGGGTAGTTCTTGCTGGGATGGCTTCTGGGCCCTCAAAGGCCACTTTCACCCCTTTGATGGAATACCTGACAGTCTTTTTTCCCTTCATGTGTAGTTTTTCTTTTTAGTATATAAGAAGCAGTATAAAGAAGTATGGAAAGCAAGGCTTGTGATAAAATCCCTAAGTGTCATTCTTTTCATGCATTTATTGTGCACTCAAGGTGTCAAATGCTTTGTCTGTGTTAACTCATTCTCTCTTCATAACAAAACCTATGAAACCTCACCTCTCTTCCAAGGAGACTAAGGCACCACAGATAGTCAAATAACTTCCCCAAGGCAACACTGACAATAAAAGGGCAAATGCAAGCATTAAACCCAACAGTCTGAGCTCCACACAAGTTCCACCCCTTGTAGGACAAGTTCCACAACCTGTCTTCTCCTCTTCACAACCTGACCTTGATGGAGTTAGTGAACCTCTCTGCAAAGTGGAAACAATTCTTAGAGTTGTCCTGCTCATTAGCAATGATATATGCCTGGAGGGAACACAGTAGACATCTCAACAAATGTTGAGTTTTTGATTCAGGCATGTTGAGTCTGAGGTGAGGGTAGAACTTGCAGATGATGTCAGAATTGCAAGTACCTAAAGGTCAGTGTGTAACTGAAGCGATGGGATTAGCCTACTTGGTTTCCCTCTGCCACTCAACTGATATATGACCTGTCACATTAGTTTACCAGTCAGAGCTTATTTGTGCATTTGTAAAATGGGGATAAAAATAGTACCTCCCTTGGTTTGTTTTGAATGTAGGGTAATGTGTGGGAACATGGTTTGGGCATCATCAGTACATGTAGTTTTTTTGTTGTTGTTGTTGTTGAGACAGAGCCTCAAGCTGTCCCCCTGGGTAGAGTGCTGTGACATCACAGCTCACAGCAACCTCTAACTCCTGGGTTCAAGCGAGTCTCCTGCCTCAGCCTCCCAAGTAGCTGGGACCACAGGCGCCCACCACAATGCCTGGCTATTTTTTGGTTGCAGCCATCATTGTTGTTTGGCGGGCCCAGGCTGGATTTGAACCCGCCAACTTAGGTGTATGTGGCTGGCACCTTAGCCACTTGAGCCACAGGCGCCGAGCCTACATGTAGGTTCTTATAATGATGTATATAACAGATGTAATGATAATATTCCTCTGTACTAGGAGTCTTGTATGTATAAGCAATGGGAGGAGGCAGAGATCAAATTACAACAAAACCCTTTCTTCTCAGTAACTACACAGTCATTTGCTTCATGATGGTGGTAGAACATACTATCATCACTCTATGTCCACCAGTGTGCCAGGGATTGTGGAAAAACATTCCAACAATCCTGAAAATCCAGAGAAGGGGAGACAAATCACAACACCATAATGTGGGTAAACGGAGGATGCTGCAGTTCTGCAAAAGAAAATGATCCAAAAGTTGGCTACAGGACCAACTAGGTAAAATTGCTATAGGTGAGAAATTGGGTTGGGAATGGTTAAGCCCAAAACTTCTAAACGTTTTGGAATCTGTATTTTGAGAAAGTATTAAAAGGACTAACATTGATTGGTCTTTTAAGAGTTTTTCACTCCTCAAGAGTGATGGATGAGCTTGGCTTCAAGATACCCACAGTTTTGGCTCAGTGCCTGTAGCTCAGCGGTTAAGGCATCAGCCACATACACTGAGGCTGGCGGGTTCGAACCCGGCCCAGGCCAACTAAACAACAATGACAACTGCAACAACAAAACAACAGCCGGGCATTGTGGCGGGTGCCTGTAGTCCCACCTACTTTAAAATAATAATAAAGAAGGCCACAGTTTTGTGAAGCGTATCAACTCTACTGTTCAGTGAACTGGAATCTCTAAGCTTCCCAGAATGGCATTTCACTGGAAAAGAATGGCTAGGAATGTTACCGCCCAACCAGGTTCATCTGCCCACTATCCAAGAGGGTGCCTATAACCAGAAGACAGAAGGGTTTACAGCAGAGAAAGAGTTTATTCTGCATAGTAGTAAGCAGGGAGATTGAAGCAATTTTTCAAATCTGCCTCCCAGAGAATTGGGGAGAGAGGGTTTTTAAAGACAGTTTGATGGTCCAATTCCATCCAAATTGCAGAAAAGAAAAAAAAAAAGACAGTTTGATGGGCAGAGAATTAGGCAACTGGGGTCTGCTAATTGGCTGGTTTCAGGACAGAATTATCAGTCCTTTGGTATGGGCCACTGTCTAGGTGGGTCAGTTACTGGCATGGAAGACCATGGGTGGAGGGTCCAAGACCAGTTTGAGTTAGTTCCTTGGTCTGGGTGGGTTGTTACCGGAATGCAGTGCCTAGAGGATATCTGAGAAACTACTCCAGAGTACAGAAGCAGAGGCAACAGTGATTATTATCAAGCAAATCAGGGGACAATGGCTGATCATTATCATTATTTCAGCTAAGCCAGCTCCTTCTCAGAGTCCTTGGTGCCCTTACTCTATATCTCATTTTGCACATCCTTCATCAATTTGTAAGGCCAGTTTCAGGAACACCCTTTTTGTGGGAGAGAAGAAACCCAAGCTCCAAGGAGGGAGCAGCAGCCCTATAAGCAGTAACAGATGGGAAGGGAAGCTCTAACACAAGATGAGGAAGGGCTTCGAGAAAAGGGAACCACTGTGGGTCAAGCAAGGAAGCCTGGATGTGGAGATCTTCCCAGAACTAACAAGGGCGGAGACACTGAAGCAGGTGTCCTGGATTCCCGTTGCTACAGATGCAGAAACCAGCTTCTGGGTTCTTCTCCGGCACCGAGTGGGAGTGATTTCCCGAGGGCCGACAACCGACGTCTAGAACATTTGCATGCAGCTTCCCCTCATATTTCCTTCCTCAGCTCTTCCCAAGCGCCTCAGGCCTGGGGCTTGGGAGTGCTGGCCTCAATCAGACAGGGAGGTTGGAGGCAGCCGCCCCAGAGTGCCGGACCCTCGCTCGCCCAAATTCGCTGCAGCGTCCAGGAAGTGTCCAGGCCTTCGGAATTCCCGGAGGTACTAGTGGGGCGCTGGGCCCTTTCTCGAAGCTGGATCCGAGGGAGCCTGCGAGCCCCTCTGGGGACCAGGATGCCGGGGGTGGAGTCGGGGATCCTCCGCAGGGCGGCGGGCGGGCCGGCCAAGGCACACCGGGCGTAGGCTGGGCCCGCGGCCCAAGGGTTAATGTCTGCCCTGCCCTGCCCGCACTGACTCAGTTTTACCAGAAACCAGGGGGAGGAAGTGTCAGATCCTCAGCGTACACAGAACCCAGGCGGAAGCTGTGGCCTGAACCGCGCAGGAAGCCGGGACCGGAACCTCGGCCTCCCGGGCCCCTCCCCACTCACCTGCGCAGGTAAACCGGGGCCGCGGACAGCGAGGCCGAGACGGAGGCGGAGCGGGCTGGTAGCATGTCTGGCCCTTTGTTCTGCGCTCGTGCCGGTGTCCGGGTACGTGAGCTCCACAGCGGTCCGTCTGTCCGTCCGTCTGGCGGCCGGGTCACCGGCGGGACCATCTGCCCCTCTCCCTCGGGTTCTCGCGCTACCCCCACCCCCACTTCCTCTCGGCCAGCCCTCCTCCTTCGAAGTCTCCCCGGCTGATCAAGGGTGTCTCCTCTTCCCCTCCCCTCTTTCAGGTCTCTAGCACCCTCGGAACCCAGAGGTCAGCACTGTGAAGGTGACCCTCGTGCGGAGGAGAGCCACGGCCCCTGGGAGGACGATGGCTGGCGCCTGCCTCGCCCCAGCCCGCCTCCCTGCCGTCACTTTGTGGCTCCTTTGTGCGTTCGGCCTCCAGGGCACTGAGGCCGGGCAGCCCCCCGAGCCTCCGGGGCTGCCCACGGGAGCCGTCTGCCTGGAACGCTTTACAGCTGGGGTTCCTGCCTTCGTTCTGGACACCACCGCCTCGGTCAGCAATGGGGCTACCTTCCTGGGCTCCCCTGCGGTGCGCCGCGACTGGGACTGCGTGCGCGCCTGCTGCGCCACCCAGAACTGCAACCTGGCGCTAGTAGAGCTGCAACCCGACAGTGGGGAGGACGCTATCGCCGGTTGCTTCCTCATCAACTGCCTCTACGAGCAGAACTTCGTGTGCAAATTCGCGCCCAGGAAGGGCTTCATCAACTACCTCACGCTGGAGGTTTATCGCTCCTACCGCGATCTGCGGACCCAAGGATTTGGAGGTAAGGAGGAGGGTTCGGGAATGGATGGATTTGGAGAAACTCAGAAAAGGGGCTAGTTATGGAGTCCTGGGGGAGGCGGGCAGCAGAAAGGAGTTAGGGCACAGAGTCCACTTCTAACTACCCCAATTCCTCCTTAAAAGTAGGCAGTATAAACAGTAAAGAAAGGAACGGGACGTGAGTGGAAATAAGTGACATCCTAGAACCCAGACTGTTCAGAGGTGATAGGTTGGTGTTCACAGCGAGGCTTTCTGCTTTTGGCTGTGTGTACTAGAGAGAGGAGGCAACCCCTAGGATCCCCAAACCCTAGCACTAATAAATAGGCTGAATGAGCGAGCTGTCTGGGTGAAGCCTGGTGTCTAGAAAGGCACCCCTCCAAGGACTGTCCTGGGCACCTTGAGGTCCTGTCAAGTGAGCCTGGTCATGGTCTCCTCCAATGGCTGGACTTGGGACTGGTGAGCATCTCTCTACCCCCTGGGAACAGATTGGCCTTTTGGTGGTCCTGGAAAACTGCCAGACTCCAGGGACTAAAGAACAAGCCCAGAGGCGATGCCCATAGCTCAGTGTGTAGGGTGCCAGTCCACATGCATCAGGGCTGGTGGGTTTGGACCCAGCCCGGGCCTACTAAAACCAAAAAAAAATAGCAGGGCATTGTGGGGGTGTGGGGGGGGCCTGTAGTCCCAGCTACTCAGGAGGCTGAGGCAAGAGAATCGCTTCAGCCCAAGAGTTGGAGGATGCTGTGAACTGTGACGCCACCACGGCACATTGCCACCAAGGGTGACATAATGAGACTCTGTCTCAAAAAAAAAAAAAAAAAAAAAAAGAAGAACAAGCCCAGTCTGCCATTGATCCCAACAGAGAGGTGGTGTGTTGTGGACACTGTAACCTAGAGGCTCTGGGGTGGGGGTTGAGGAGGATTGCTGGGTGAGTCAGCTGGTTAGAATGTATACCTGGTAGGGGAGGGATGTCAGCTGTCCAGGTGTGTGTGCCTGTCCGCGTGAGCCAGACAAGGCTCTCCCTGCTTAGGATCTGGTTGGCAAGCCTTGTTTACTTCCAAGGATAAGGGCAAAGTAGGGGCTGAGGCTCCTCTTTCCTCCTGGGACTGAACAGTCATTTGGGATCAGGGCCTGCCTTCCCTATTCTCTCTTTCTACTACTGTTCTGGGCAGATGGGCTCCAGACCAGGGGCAGGTCATACCGATAACCTCTGTTAGCACTTTACAGTTTATTGATTGCTATGCCACACATCCTCTCACAAATCTCCAAAAGTCCTCATGACAAACCTCCAAAAAAGGGTGTTATTTGTAGTCATTCCACTTTTTAGATAAAGAAATAGACTGCCATGTTAAATAATTTGCCCAGGATAGTACTGCCCATGGTAGGTCTGGAATACACTCCGGGGATTCCTCCAAAAGTGTTGTGTTATTTTTCACACAAGACCACCTTTCTGGCAGAAATCTATTGCTCTGAGAACCCAAGACAACCTCAATGGGTAACAGAACTCAAAACTAGGGTGTCTAGTGCCCATGGCTGGGCTGGGGCCAATTCTGGGAGTGGTCTCAATTCTGGAAAGTGGAGAAAGGGCTTTCCTCTCCAGCCCTTTCTTGGGCTAGTCTCTATGCCAGGCTAAGAGTCCATTCTTCTCCCTGTCTTACAGTAGCTCTCCTGGGTCTCTTAAGAGAGGTGAGATGATGATTCCAGGGTTGGGGGGGGGACACATCTGTGGGCTAGGCTGGGTGGCTAAGTCTCACTGGAACAGCGATAGAATAGAGCCTGTTCCACAAGGAAGTAGCAGAAAGTGTAGGTGGTGATGATTCCTATTGACCTGAGCTGCCTGTGCTCTTCCTGCACTGACAGAGGCCCCATGGGAGTCCTACTCCAGGGCAAGAGCCTGAAACTCTGGAGTCTGGTCAGGACCTGAACTAGACTGGGACCACATGATCTTGGGACCAGCCTTCCTTATCTGAAAACCCCCAGACCAGGCGTGACTGGCTCAAGATAGGGTGAAGTGGGGATTTCCTGGGGCATTTAGGGAATTGGATAGCTTGGACTGAGGGTGAGCTCTGGGCTATTCTAGGCCATTGTAGGGTGCTGCAATACTTTGGGAAGTAGAGGAAGCTCTGTGTGTGTGTTGAGGGGCTCATTCTCACCCTGAGAGTCTGGAAGTGGGTAAGGAAGCATTCAGTAGAGCAATTAAGGGCCTCCTGGAGGCCAGATGGACAGGCAGGCAAGGTGGGGTGGGTGATAAGGGCTTCTAAAACTTTTAATTCTTCTATTGGATAGAGAAATCCTCCTCAAGGTGGGCTTGTTCTTCTTTTCTTGCTTATGTCCAGGCCAGATTTCTGTAGCAAGGAGCTTTGCAGCTGGCTCTTCCTCCTCTCTCCTGCTCTCCGCACCTTCTATGGGAGAGTGGCTTAGGAGATGGAGTCTGCCTTTCCAAGAGAAGTCTTGGAGCCTAGCTGCTGGGGTAGAGCTGGTTTTATTGTCACTCTAGCCCTTTGCTCTCTTGGTGGGTGGGACAAAGGGAGTGGTAGGGCTGGGCACCTGCTCCTTGGTCCTAGAGGCCGGGGGTTGGAGAGGACAGAGTTGTGTGGGGGCGGGACTCAGCCCCTGATTCAGCCCTAGGTCTGATGTCTGTGTGACTCTGTCTGCTGCTTCCACCCTGGGGGCCCAATAGGGCTAGCTTCTCTCTCCTCTGTAAACTACTAAATAGTCTGTCTTCTTTCCCCTTTTCCTACAGCTGATTAAAAATGCAAGGATAGGGTGGCGCCTGTAGCTCAAAGGAGTAGGGCGATGGCCCCATATGCCTGAGGTGGCTGGTTCAGCCCTGGCCAAAAACCATACACACACAAAAAAAATGCAAGGAGGGAGAAACCACTTTCCCTAACTCACTACCCCCTCAGCTTTGTCTCTCAGGATCCTCTCCTAATTGCCAGCCAAGCCCTGGGCTGGGGAGTTGTTTCTAGACAGCCGCTTTCTTGGAATTTCTTTTTCTCTTTTTGTTTATCAGGTCCAGGTGAGGCTGGTGTTCGGGGCCTGCAGGCTAACCACTGAACTATGGCGGCCAACTTAGCCACTTTCCATCCCTGTTCTCCCTGTCTTGTTTCCCCAGACTCCCTGAAACCCAGTTATTCCCTTTTCATTATTGTAGACCTCTGTACCATTTGACATATTTCTCTCTTAAACCCCTCCCTTCCCATCCCTTTTGCTGGCAAGAGTCTCCTGGTCTTCTCACTTCCATTACCCCTATGAACCTCCCATTGGCTCTGATTTCTCTGCCTCATCAAGGAGGAATCTTTGTGACTCAGCCCCCTCCTCAGCTGCTCTTATCTCTTTTCCTTCTCTACTTCCTTTTTTATTTTTTTGAGACGGAGCCTCAAGCTATCCCCCTGGGTAGAGTGCTATGGCATCACAGCTCACAGTAACCTCCAACTACTGGGCTCAAGTGAGTCTCCCGCCTCAGCCTCCCAAGTAGCTGGGACCACAGGTGCCCGCCACAACACCTGGCCATTTTTTGGCTGCAGCCATCATTGTTGTTTGGCGGGCCCAGGCTGGGGATTCGAACCCACCAACTTAGGTGTACGTGGCTGGCGCCTTAGCCACTTGAGCCACAGGCACCAAGCCCTTCTCTACTTCTTTGCACCCACTCTTACACTTGAAATAACCTTCTATAGAGCCTCTTTGAGGGACAGTTTGGTAATATCTATTAAAACTGTAGATGTAAATAACAATTCCACTGGTAGGAGTTCATCTTGTGTCTGTACTTAGACATGTGTAAAACAACTTACCAGCTCGGCGCCTGTGGCTCAATCGGCTAAGGTACCAGCCACGTACACCTAAGGTGGCGGGTTCGTATCCCCAACCCGGGCCCGCTAAACAACAATGATGGCTGCAAACAAAAAATGGCTGGGCGTCGTGGCAGGCGCCTATAGTCCCAGCTACTTGGGAGGCAGAGGCAGGAGACTCGCTTGAGCCAGGAGTTGGAGGTTGCTATGAGCTGTGATGCCATAGCACTCTGCCCAGGTGGATAGCTTGAGGCTCTGTCTCAAAAAAAAAAAAAAAACAACAACTTACCAACCAATTATTCATTGTAGCATTGTTTATAATGTCAAAGAATTGGAAATAATCTCAACGTCTGTCAACACATCCTATAATCGAATGTTATGGTGCTATTTTCATTATAATAATAAACCCTAATGCAGCATGATTTAGTTCTTTTATTTATTTATTATATACTCTTTTTTAAATTTGATTTAGTTCATAGGGAGAGAAAGAGAGAGGCAGGGAGAGAGGAACTAAACCAGGAAATTGGAAGGGTTAACTAAATTATAAATTGTGATATGTTCATACATGAACACTATATAATAATGATAAAAAATAGGAAACTTTGTGTTGTTATGGAATGATTTTTCTTTTCTTTTCTTTCTTTCTTTCTTTTTTTTTGAGATAGAATCTCACTCCGTTGTCCTGGGTTGATTACTCTGTTGTCATGGCTCACAGCAACTTCAAACTCCTGGGCTCAAGCAATCCTCTTGCCTCTGCCTCTGGAGTAGCTAGAACTACAGGTGCCCGCCACAACTAGCTGGGTTTTTTTAATTTTTCGTAGAGACAAGGTTTTGGTCTTAGGCTGGTCTTAAACTCCTGACCTCAAGTGATCTTCTGGCCAGCCTAGGATTAAAACTGTGAGCCACTGCACCTAGCCTGATTTTTCAGTATATTATACATTATGGTTAAAAACAAGATGAATAACTTGCATGCTTATAAGTTTAAATTCTTTCTCTCACACACACCCACACACATAAAAAAGGATGCCTTTAGGATAAGGAATCTAGGGGTTCAGAAGAAAAGGAGACTTAATTTCCACTGATTTTTTTTGTACCCTTGGAATTTTATATCATATGCGTGTATTAAACCAGTGTTTTTCAGCCTTTCTTATCTCATAACACACTTGAACCTATAGTTAAATTTCTGTAGCACACTTAAATTATGTTGATCAAAAAAAAAAAAAAAAAGTCACCTGTGGCTCAAAGGAGTAGGTTGCCAGCCCCATATACTTGAGGTGGTGGGTTCAAACCCAGCCCCAGCCAAAAACTACCCCCTAAAAAAAAAATATATATATATATATATATTTACTATGCTTTGAAAGTTCTTTCGAAAATAATTTAATTAATAATGATCTTTAAAAATTTCTGTGACGGGCTTGGTACCTGTGGCTCAAGCGGCTAAGGTACCAGCCACATACACCTGAGCTGGCAGCCCGGGCCTGCCAAACAACAATAATGGCTGCAACCAAAAAAAAAAAAAAAATAGCCAGGCGTTGTGGCAGGCGCCTGTAGTCCCAGCTCCTTGGGAGGCTGAGGCAAGAGAATCACTTAAACCCAAGAGTTTGAGGTTGCTGTGAGCTGTGACAGCATGGTACTCTACCAAGGGTGACATAGTGAGACTGTCTCAAAAAAATAAAAGTGTTTTTATGGCACACTAGTATGCCGCGTAACAGTTGGAAATTACTGATTTAAAATAAAAACACCAAAAAGCCCAAGAATATAAAAGTTATCAAAATCACACCTCTAAGCAGGTAGATGGTCTGTAGGATAACAACATTTTGGAAAGAGTATGAGCTGTGGAGTCAAACAGACCTAGCAAATCCCAGCTCTCCCATTTAGAAACTAAACAACCGGCTCAGCGCCTGTGGCTCAAGCGGCTAAGGCACCAGCCACATATACCTAAGGTGGCGGGTTCGAATCCCCAGCCCCGGCCCCCCCAAACAACAATGATGGCTGCAACCAAAAAATGGCCGGGCGTTGTGGCGGGCGCCTGTGGTCCCAGCTACTTGGGAGGCTGAGGCGGGAGACTCGCTTGAGCCCAGGAGTTGGAGGTTGCTATGAGCTGTGATGCCATGGCACTTTACCCAGGGAGATAGCTTGAGGCTCCGTCTCAAAAAAAAAAAAGAAAAAGAAACTAAACCCTAGGTAAGTCATTATTTTTTTGGTGTCATCTTTCTTATCTGAAAAGAGGGTGAGGATATAAGTATGGCAGGGTAGTTCCCAAGGTAAATGATGGAGACTGGGGAATAACAAACTTTGTCTGAGCCAGGGTCAGTCACTCACACCTATAATCCTAGCACTCTGGGAGGCCGGGTGGATTGCTTAAGCTTAGGAGTTTGAGACCAGCCTGACTGAGAGTAAGACCTGCACTACTAAAAATAGAAAAAAACCTAACTGGGCGTTGTGGGGGGCACAGGTCGTCCCAACTACTCAGGAATCTAAGGCAAGAGGATCCCTTGAGCCCAAGAGTATGAGGTTGCTGTGAGCTATGATCCTTTGGCACTGTAGCCAGAACAAAAGAATGAGACTATGTCTCAAGAAAAACAAAAATAGGCTTGGCACCCATAGCTCAGTGGTTAGGGCACCAGCCACAAACACCAGGGCTGGCAGGTTCGAACCTGATCTAGGCCTGCTAAATAACAATGATAACTACAACAAAAATAATAGCCGGATGTTGTGGCGGGCACTTATAGTCCCAGCTACTTGGGAGGCTGAGGCAAGAGAATCACTTTAAGCCCGAGTTTGAAGTTGCTATGAGCTGTGATGCCACAGCACTCTACTGAGGGCAACATAGTGAGACTCTCTCTCAAAAAAAAAAAAAAAAGGCTCGGTGCCTGTGGCTCAAGTGGCTAAGGCACCAGCCACATACACGTAAGGTGGCAGGTTCAAATCCAGCCCAGGCCCACCAAACAATGACAGCTGCAACCAAAAAATAGCCGGGCATTGTGGCAGGCACCTGTGGTCCCAACTACTTGGGAGGCTGAGGCAGGAGACTTGCTTAAGCCCAGGAGTCGGTGGTTACTGTGAGCTGTGATACTACAGCACTCTACTCAGGGTGACAGCTTGAGGCTCTGTCTCAAAAAAAAAAAAAAAAAAATTAGCTAGGCATGGTGACATGTGCCTATATTCTTAGCTACTTGGGAGGATTGCTTGAACACAGAAGTTCCACCAGTGTATAGTGAGTTATGATTGTACCATTGCACTCCAGCTTGGGTAAAGAGCAAGACCCTATCTCTAAAAAAAAGTAAATAATAGGCTGGGCTTAACACAGTGGCTCACACCTATAATCCTAATGCTCTGGGAGGCTGAGGCAGGTAGATTGCTTGAGCTCAGAGATTGAGATCAGCCTGAACAACCCTGTCTCTACTAAAATAGAAAAAATTAGCTGGCCTTTGTAATGGGTACCTGTACTTCCAACAACTTGGGACCCTGATGCATGAGGATTGCTTGAGCCCAACAGTTTGAGGTTGGTGTAAGGTCTGAAGATGTCACAGCATTCAACCCAGGGCAACAGAGTGAGACTGTCTAGAAAAAAAAAAAACATATATAAGAGATGGTGGGCTGGATTTAGCCTGCAGATCATAATTTGCCAACCCCTTACAAAGGTAAAATCCCTAGCATGCTGTCCACCATACACTCAAAAAAAGTGGCTGGGTTTTTTTTGTTTGTTTTTTGAGATGTCAGAGTCTCATGCTGTTGCCCTGGGTAGAGTGCTGCGGCGTCATAGCTCACAGCAACCTCCAACTCTTGGGCTCAAGCAATCCTCTAGTCTCAGTTTTTCTATTTTTAGTAGAAAAAAGGTCTTGCTTTTGCTCAGGCTGATTTTGAACTCCTGAGCTCAAGCAATCCACCCACCTCAGTGTCCTAGAGTGCTAGGATTACAGGTGTGAGCCACCATGCCTGGCCAAGAGTGTCATCTTTGTTAGTAATATATTTTTAAAACTGTCTCTGACCCTGGCCTTTCTGGAGTGTCCATGCCCATCTCCCACTGCCTGCTGGTCTTAATTTCTTTCCCTGCCTCAAATTCTACTTCTCTGTGACTGAAGTCACATGTTCCTTCTAAATCTGGTTTTGCTTATGCCTGTGCCCCATTCCCAGAGCCCAGCAGAGGGAAGCCTGAAGCATCTGTCCACACTGTATCTCATATCCTCCTCTTCATTCTTTTGGCTACTCCAGGATCCAGGCTACTCTTGTTGCATCTGCCCTGAACCTCTGGACTGGTCTGGCTGCCAGCCTCCTTGCTTCACAGAACTACTCATAAACAGATGGAAAAACAGCTGCTGCCCCAGCTCAGGAGTGCCCCTGCCACCCAAGCCCAAGGCTGTTTCCCTAGAACACTTGGGTTTTCCTCATGTTTCTAGGAGGTCAATGTCTGGAGCAGCCAGGCCCACTAGGAATCTGCTCCATTGCTCATGGCCAATGTCTGTTCCCTTCCTCTACCACCAGTTGTTTAATATTTGAATATCACTCTTTCTGTGTCCAGGCCCACTGGCCTGGTATCCAGGGTGCTTTGAGATCTACCCCAGCCCAGCTCGCCTCCCTACTGTCTACCAAACTGGCCTTGTAAATTCCTAATTCTTTGTTTGGTTTCTCATAGTTTCTATTGTCATCAATAGTGCCCACCATTGTTCCTCACAATCAAGCAGATAAACACAATCAAAAAACCCTTTCTTCTTCTCCAGAGAGACTTCCTTGTCTGCCATGGCTTCCCTTCTCTGAATGTCCACTGCCTTATCTTTTTTTTTTTTTCTTTTTGAGACAGAGTCTCAAGCTGTCGCCCTGGGTAGAGTGCCATGGCATCACAGCTCACATCAACCTCTAACTTCTGGGCTCAAGCGATTCTCCTGCCTCCACCTCCCAAGTAACTGGGATTACAGGCGACTGCCACAACGCCTGGCTATTTTTAGGTTGCAGCCGTCATTGTTGTTTGGCGGGCCCGGGCTGGATTCGAACCTGCCAGCTCAGGTGTACATGGCTGGTGCCTTAGCCATTTGAGCCACAGGCACTGAGCCAACTGCCTTATCTTGTATACATACTGCTTCATGTTGTTTGCTCTTGTCTGCCCAACTAACTGTAATCCCCTTAAAAGCAGAGTATTCACTTCTTATGACTACTGTAACAAGTTACTAAAAACCAGTTGGCTTAAAACAATAGTTGTTTTTTTTTTTTTTTTTTTTTAAGACAGTCTCACTTTCACCCTAGGTACAGTGCCATGGTGTCATAGCTCACAGCAACCTCAAACTCTTGGGCTCAAGTGATTCTCTTACCTCAGCCTCCCGAGTAGCTGGGACTACAGGCGCCCACCACAGTGCCCGGCTATTTTTAGAGACAGGGTCTCACTCTTGCTCAGGCTGGTCTCAAACCTGTGAGCTCAGGCAATCTACCCACCTCGGCTTCCTAAGTGCTGGGATTATAGGCATGAGCCACCGCACCCGGCCCTAAAACAATGGAAGTTTATTTTCTCTCAGTTGTATAGGCCAGAAGTCAAAATCAAGCTGTCAATAGGGACATGCTCCCTCTGCAGACTCCAGGGGAAAATTCTTCCTTGTCCCGTCCAGCCTCTAGTGGCTCCAGGTATACCTGGCTTATGGCTGCATTACTCTCATCTCTGCCTCTGTCTTCATATGACCTTTTCTTCTTTCATTCTGTCGTCTCTTCTGTTTCTTTTGAGGATACTTGTCATTGGAGTTAGGGCCTAACGAGCTAATCCATGATGATCTTATCTAGAGAGCCTTGGCTTCATTACTTCTGCAAAGACCCTTTTCCCATGTATGTCACATTCACGGGTTCCAGGGCTTAGATGTGGACATATCTTTTGAGGGTGCTGCCATTCACCCACCTACCTACAGGTAGGGATCCTGTTTTATACCTGTCATCCTTCCCCTGCCCCTAACACTGAGACAGAGGAAGCCTTGAGCACAGGTGCTATCAGGTCAAGGGAGGACATGGTTCCCTTGAGACCCCTCATAACTAGAGGCAGAGTCTATCTGAGGTACAGAGGAACCCTTTTCACATGGCCACTCATTCTAGGTATCAAGGCCTGCTACATTGTCTACCTTGTTTCCTTGGGGACTCTTTGATTAAGGCCTCTGTCCAGATGAGATGGGTTTCTCAATAGCAATCTGGACCCAAGGCACAGTAAGGGGTGATGCAGTTGTTTGTTTTGTTTTGTTTTGTTTTTGAGACAGAATCTCAAGCTGTTGCCCTGGATAGAGTGCCATGGCTTTATAGCTCAACTCTTGGGCAGGATCCATCCTCTTGCCTCAGCTTTTCTATTTTTAGTAGAGATGGGGTCTTGCTTTTGCTAAGGCTGGTCTGGAACTTGTGGACTCAAGCAATCCACCCACCTCAGACTCTCAGAGTATTGGGATTACAGGCATGAGCCACTGTACCCCGCTGGTTGTTTTTGTTTTTTTTTTTCAGGCAGAGTCTCAGTCGGTTGCCCTGGGTACAGTCCTGTGGCATCATAGCTCCCAACAACCTCAAACTCTTGGGCTTAAGCAATCTTCTTGCCTCAGCCTCCCAAGTAGCTGGGACTACAGTTGCCTGCCACAATGCCTGACTGACTTTTCTATTTTTCATAGAGTTGGGGTCTCACTCTTGCTTGGGCTGGTCTGGAACTCCTGAGCTCAAGCATTCTTTCCACTTCAGCCTCTTAGAGTGCTAGGATTAGGGTTAGCCATCATGCCTGGCCTCCTTATTTAACTTAAAAAAAAAATTGTTATGGCTTGGTGCCTGTAGCACATGGTTATGGCGCCGGCCACATATACCAAGGCTGGCGGGTTTGAACCCTGCTTGGGCCAGCTAAACAATAATGACAACTGCAACAAGATATAGTCAGGCATTGTGGTGAGTGCCTGTAGTGCTAGCTACTTGGGAGGCTGAGGCAAGAGAATCACTTAAACCCAAGAGTATGAGGTTTCTGTGAGCTATGATGTCACAGTACTCTACTGAGGGCAACGTAATGAGACTGTCTCAAAAAAAAAAAAAATTGTGGGTGGTGCCTATGGCTCAGGGAGTGGGGCGCTGGCCCCATATGCTGGAGGTGGCGGGTTCTAACTCAGCCCCAGCCAAAAACTGCAAAAAAAAAAAAAAAATTGTTACTTTAACTTTTTAAAGCAGTTAACCCAAGTACCTGGTCATTGTAGAAAATAGGAACAAACTCATTCCCTCAAACATCTATGTATTTTTTCCCCTAAATGAGATCAGGTGGCACATACTGTTTAGTAATTTGCTTCAGGAAGTGGGTTTACAACATAAAAATGTCTGCAGTATACCAGAGACATAATGTCTCTGAATAGACAGTGAGAAGCTGGTTTCGTCATGAGCTCCCAACTGTATCCCTTGCAGGCTGCTGAGTCCCAAGTAGGTCTAGGTGCTGCCCATACTGCCACCACCTGACTTTACCCCAGAAGATACCTGGTCCATTCAGTGAGAGCTGACCTTACATCACGTTCCCCGCAGGGTCCCAGATCCCTAAAACCTGGGTGGGAATAGACTTGAAAGTACAGCCCCAGGAACCCCTGGTGCTAAAGGATGTGAACAACACCAACTGGCACCTGCTGCAGGGTGAGACAGACGTCAAGATAGAGGTGAGACATTGGGGTGACTCCCCCCTTAGCCTCCTGGAGCCCCTTTCTGGAGCCATAGGCTAACCAGTGCTTCCAGGCTGGGTGGAGCGGAGAGAAGCTGAGGGTGCATTTAATACTAAGTCCCGGGCGGCACCTGTGGCTCAGTGAGTAGGGTGCCGGCCCCATATACCGAGGATGGCAGGTTCAAGCCTGGCCCCAGCCAAACTGCAATACTAAGTCCCTCTGGCTCGGCGCCTGTGGCTCAATCGGCTAAGGCGCCAGCCACGTACACCTAAGGTGGCGGGTTCAAATCCCTAGCCTGGGCCCGCCAAACAACAATGATGGCTGCAACCAAAAAATGGCCGGGCGTTGTGGCGGGCGCCTGT
>CAUYQV010195258.1:0-11315 GCA_963574575.1 Galagoides demidoff
TCTCCTGCCTCCGTCTCCCAAGTAGCTGGGACCACAGGCGCCCGCCACAACGCCCGGCCATTTTTTGGTTGCAGCCGTCATTGTTGTTTGGCGGGCCGGGGCTGGGGATTCGAACCCGCCACCTTAGGTGTACGTGGCTGGCGCCTTAGCCGATTGAGCCACAGGCGCCGAGCCCAAGATCTTTCTTTAAAAGATCTTTAAAAAAGCTATTGGACATTGGCCATTAACATTAAAATGACTATTTAGATTAGATGTCTTTTTTTTTTTTTTTGGAGACAGAGTCTCTGCCCTAATACTCCAGGTAGAGTGCAGTGTCATCCTCATAGCTCCCTGAAGCCTCAAACCCCTGGGCTCAAGTGATCCTCTTGCTTCAGTCTCCTGAGTAGCTGGGACTACAGCATGTGTCACAAAAACCCTGAGATCTTGCTCTTGCTTAGGCTGATCTTGAACTCCTGAGCTCAAGTATTATTACCTCCTGCCTCGCCTTGGCCTCCAAGTGCTATGAGTATAGCCACTTTGCTGGCCTAGATGTCCTTTTAAGGTGCTTTCCAACCCTAATATTTCCTGTTTCTCAGTAATGTTTTTTACTTTTCTAATTGTTTTCATTTTAATAAGAAACTATAATTGCATTGACAAGTATTAAATGACAAAGAGGCTTAGCACCACTATGATTATTTTCTGTGACCCTTTCTATTCTGAATGCTCTGTTCTTTCTCTGAGCTCAGCCGCTTTTGACCCTTCCTTTCCTGTGGGGAGCTGACTGGCCTTGTCTCCCTCAGGTCCCCTGTCTAGCTGGCAGTCTTTGACAGTTGTGTAAAAATCTTTGCCTTTTTTTTTTTTTTTTTTTGAGACGGAGCCTCAATCTATACCCCTGGGTAGAGTGCTATGGCATCACAGCTCATAGCAACCTCCAACTCCTGGGCTCAAGCGAGTCTCCTGCCTCCGCCTCCCAAGTAGCTTGGACCACGGGCGCCTGCTACAACGCCCGGCCATTTTTTGGTTGCAGCCATCATTGTTGTTTGGTGGGCCCGGGCTGGGGATTCGAACCTGCCACCTTAGGTGTACATGGCTGGCGCCCTAGCCGATTGAGCCATAGGCGCCGAGCCTTTGCCATTTTTCAATGACTAATTTTTCCCAGCATCATCTGTAGTATATAAGGAAAGTGAGTATAGACTGCGAGAATATGTGTGTAAGTTTTAAAGTTTTTGTTGTTATCCTGATTGTCTTCTGTTAGGAATCAATTTCTGAAAGTGAAAATTGAATTTTAACTTTTCGGACTAATACCAAGTTTTATTTTTCATGTTTTATTTAAGGCTGTTTCTGATGCTTGGAAGCTATTCTTTCATCCACAAAGATGGTAATAAATCTTTGCCTTCCACAGTTCAGGCCAAGAATTCACTGCAACAAGGTAAACATGACAAATATATACACATATACTTTAAAATATACAATATGTATTTTCTCATTTTCTGCCTTGTGGATGTGGACTTGATGCAGGCTTACTGTACTTTAACCCTCATTATTTTATTTTTTAAAATTTTTGTATTTTTTGAGACAGAGTCTCAAGCTGTCACGCTGGGTAGAGTGCTATGGCGTCACAGCTCACAGAAACCTCCAACTCTTGGGCTTAAACGATTCTCTTGCTTCAGCCTCCCAGTAGCTGTGACTACAGATGCCCACCACAATGCCAAGCTTTTTTTGGTTGCAGTTGTCATTGTTGTGTAGCAGGCCCAGGCTGGGTTCAAACCCGTCACCCTTGGTGTATGTGGCTTGAGCATTCCACCTGAGCTACGGGTGCTGCCACCCTCATTATTTTAGATCCCCCCAGATGGTATTTAGGTAAGCATGGGTCAGGCTCACCTCTGGAGTCACGTGGCACCATTATGAGGTGAGCCATGTCATTTTGTGCAAGATCTTTTTTGTGTTCTCTCTCAGATCATCAATTTCAAGTCCAGTCAGAGTCATAGTAAAGGTAAAAATTCTCTCTCATAGTTTTTGCTAGTTTCTAATGCTAGAAATAATGACTTGTATTTGTTACGTGGCTTCCTTGTTCTTTATTATTTGAATTAAGCTTCCTCCCCTTTTGTGGAAAGTAGGCTATCAGTCCACAGGCAGAGCAGGGAATAAGGAAACACCGTGGGAAAAACTGAACCCCTCTCTAGTTCAGAGTTTCTGTACCCAGCATTCTACTTCAAGTTCCCGGATTGCTGGGCTGACTCCTTTACAGTTCCATTGGTTGTAGCAGTTTCCTCTAATTAGAAGTTACTTCTTCGCCCTAGCACGTTCACCATTCTAAATATCCCATAGTGTTTTGTACATACATTTTTTTCTATGAAGTTTCATCTCTATAATTGATAGGTCCAAAAACAAAATTGAGAACTTTAATGAACATTTTTATTTTCTCCTATGTCTGCATGTTTTCTTCTGAAATAAAAAACTACTATCTGTTCCCTTGCCCCAAAGATATTATTTTGAAAAGATTTGGGGTTTGGTTGGGCAGGACTTTGTGGCTCATTTTTAAGGTTGGGCAGTAGTTGGGGACATAGTTGCCTTCAGCCTTTGACCAGATCTTGCCTGCAAAAAGAACTTAGGACAATTCAGTTTAATAGAGGAACTTTTTTTTTTTTGTAGAGACAGAGTCTTACTTTATCGCCCTCAGTAGAGTGCGGCACTCAGCTCACAGCAACCTCCAACTCCTGGGCTTAGGTGATTTCTCTTGCCTCAGCCTCCAGAGTAGCTGAGACTACAGGCACTCTCTACAGTGCCCGGCTATTTTTTGTTGTTGCAGGTTGGCCAGGGCCGGGGTTGAACCCGCCACCCTTGGTATATAAGGCTGGTGCCCTACTCACTGAGCCACTGGCACCGCCCTATTTTATTTTTTTTTTAATTTTTTTTAAGAGACAGGATCTTGCCGTGTTGCCCAGGCTGGAGTGCATTGGCTATTCACAGGCACAATCCCACTACTGATCAGCATGGGAGTTTTGACCTGCTTCATTTCCGACCTGGGCCAGTTCACCCCTCCTTAGGCAACCTGGTGACCCCCTGCTCCCAGGAGGTCACCATATTGATGCCGAATTTAATGCAGACACCCGATTGGCATAGTACAACATGTACAATATGTATTTTGTCATTTCCCAGAACTCCTAGACTCAAGCGATCCTCCTGTTTCAGCCTCCCAAGTAGCTGGGACTACAGGCATGTCTGGTGGAACTTTTATTTTTTAATTTAATTTAATTTTTTTGAGAGAGAGTCTTAAGCTGTTACCCTGGGTAGAGTGCCATGGTGTCATCATAGCTCATAGCAACCTCCAATTTCTGGGCTCAAGTGATCTTCTTGCTTCAGTTTTTCTATTTTTAGTAGAGATGGGGTCTCGCTCTTACTCAGGCTGGTCTTGAATTCATGAGCTCAACAATCCACCCACCTCAGTGGAACTTTTAAAATAAGGAACTTCAGCTGGGCACGGTGTCTCCTACCTCTATTCCTGCACTCTGGGAGGCCAAAGGGGATGGACTGCTTGAGCTCAGGAGTTCCAGACCAGCCTGAGAGAGTGAGATCCTATCTCTAAAAATAACCAGGGGTTGTGGCGGGCACCTTTAGTCCCAGCTACTTGGGAGGCTGAGGCAAGAGGATCACTTGAGCCCAAAGTTTGAGGTTGCTGTGAGCTATGATGCCATAGCACTCTACTAAGGGTGACAAAGTGAGAGTCTGTCTCAAAAATAAAAATAAATAAAAATGAAATAAAGAACTTCAGACATTTTTTTTTTAATTAAGAACTTCAGATTATCTTTAAAGACTTTTCTTAGAAGTGACAAGTTCTTGAAAACTAGTTGTCTTCATATGGACCCATAATGGACCAATGTGTCTCGTCTTTGTTATTAAATCTAGATATCAGCTGATGGTTATGAAGTAGAAAATCTCATCTCTGAAGACCTCACAAAGAGAAGTCATGGTTTTAGGACAGAGTATTTCATTAAGCCACCAGTCTATGTGACGATTTCCTTTCCCTTTAATGTGGAGATCTGCAGGATTATCATAGACCTCCCAACTGGGGGAGGGCAGAACGGAACTGGCCTGGAAATGTACACATCTGCTTCACCTAGCAGAGCATCTTGGAGTGCACCTGAGTGCCAAACTGCAGGCCCCGCTGAGCCATCTGTCCCGGACAAGGAGGTCTTCACCTTGGTAGGCAAAGTCTTACTAAAAAACCAGAGCCAGGTGGTGTTTAGTCACAGGGGCTTCAAGGCCAGGCCACCTTTCGGCCCAGTGGAAATCACGCATCCTTCCCCTGCTGTTGTGACCCAGGAGCTTTGGAATAAAGGGGCTCTTTCTCTTAGCCATGTAGCTCACCTCAAGATTTGTATCACACATGTGATAGGCAGCGGTGTCCCTTGCATCAAGCAGTTGGAAGTGTGGGGTCAGCCAGCCAAGACCTGCTCTCAGGAACTGATAGACAGCATTCTGCTGGTCGCCTCAGAGAGTCTGCCTCAGGGCTCAGCTCTGCAGGCCTCAGCCTTGCCCATGGAAAGTGACTGTGATCCCAGTGACAAGTCTGAGGGTCAGCAGGCCCCCCCTGGCCTTCAGGAGCTGGCCAAGGTAATTCAGGATGTGCCTGAGGAGTTCCTGGATCCTATCACCCTAGAGATCATGCCTTGTCCCATGCTGCTGCCTTCAGGCAAGGTCATTGACCAGAGCACGCTGGAGAAGTGTAACTGTAGTGAAGCTGCATGGGGCCGAGTGCCCAGTGACCCTTTCACAGGGGTAGCCTTTACTCCACATTCCCAGCCCCTGCCCCACCCCTCCCTGAAAGCCCGGATTGACCACTTCCTGCTCCAGCACTCTGTCCCTGGCTGCCGCTTGCTTGGGAGAGCACAGCCTGCATTGACAGTGACTCCTTCTTGCATCGCTCTGCCCTCTCGGAAAAGGAAGATAGAACAGGCTGAAGGAGCCTTGGACAGTAGCCTTGGTGTAAATGCTTCCTGTTTTCCTACTGAAAGCCGTCTGGTCTCACCCACTACCTCAGAGCACAGTGCTAAGAAAATGAAAGCCACCAGTGAGCTCAGCCTGACACACATGGACTGCTCAGCAGGTATGTCACCGTCCTGTGTCCCTGACCCGTTGTCACCCTTAACTCTTGCTCTTTGCTTTATGCTGTGCTGCTTACATTTCTCGGGCTAGTGCCTGTGCTTCTTCCTTTCTGTTTCTCATGGTGAGGCCCCTCAGCTTTGTCATGGAGGTCTTGTGGAGGTTTACTTGTGTTCTCATCTATTCTAGGGCTTCAGTCTACATGTGTGTTCCCCTCTCCAGTGTCAGTTCCTCTGGCAGTTTTGCCTTCCTTGGGCTCCTTTATGTGCCCTGGCTGAGTCAACACTTTTTCTTGGGCTAGAAGCCTCTGGTCAGAGCTGCTGGGAGGAGACACATCTGTCCCTTAAGGCAGATCGTGTTTTCCTTCTGGTGCCTCACTTACATACTCATCTATCAGTGGGCTTCTCCAGGTATTGTTCTAACCTTTGCAGAGGTGCCTTGATGTAAGTACATGAGGTCCTTACCACACCATGAGCTCACAGGAAAGCATTAAAGTACTGGGTTTTAGGCCCTCCTGTCAGGAGTTACTGAAAAGAAAAGCCACACAGAAGTGCAGTTACCAAGTATGTGTAAGAATTACAGCATCCTTCAGTCTGAGATCTAGGCATCCTGACCCTTCCCTGGGGCAGTGCCAGTGATTTCTGGGACAAGCAATGTTGCCATCCCCTGACAAGAGCAGCCCTGGTTTCCCTGTTGACCTCGGCAGTTGAATGTGTTCAGTGTGAATACTTCAACATAAACCTGATGTCTACTCTTAGGCTGAAACAGACCTGGTTTTATGGTGTTAAAGAGGTATTAGTTACGGCTTTGCATAGCGGCTGACACCTGTAATCCTAGCAATTTGGGAGGCTGAGGTGGGAGGATCACTTGAGCCCAGGAGTTCAAAACTAGCCTGGTGAACATAGTAAGACCCTGTCTAGAAAGAAAGAAAGAGAGAGAGAGAAAAGACAAGGGATGGAAGGAAGGAAAGGGAGGGAGGAAGGAAAGGAGAGGAGAGGAGAGGGGAGAAGAGAGGAAGGAAAGAGGGAAGAAAAGGAAAGGAAAGAAGAAAGGAAAAAAAAGTTAGCTGAGCAAGGTATCATGCCTAGGAGTTTGAGTTTGCAGTGAGCTGTGATGATGCCACTGGTCTCTAGTTTGGGTAGAAAAAAAATTTTTTTTCGAGATGGAATCTTACTATGTCACCCTCAGGTAGAGTACAGTGGCCTCACAGCTCACAGCAACCTCAAATTCTTGGGCTTAAGCGATTTTCTTGCTTCAGCTTTCCAGGTAGCTGGGACTACAGGTGTCTGCCACAATCCCTAGCTATTTTTTGGTTGTAGTTGTTATTGTTGTTTGGCAGGCCAGGGCTGGATTTGAACCTGCCAGCTCCGGTGTATGTGGCTCCAGTGTACCTAGCCTCTGAGCTACAGGCACCGAGCCCAGCCTCAAAATTTTTTAAAAAGGAATTATCAGTTACCTGTTGTTATGTAACAAATTACCCTGAAACTTACTGGCTTAAAGCAACAAACATTCATTATCTTTTAACTTCAGGGTCAGAAATCCAAATCAACTTGGCTGAGTCTTCTGCTTCTAAGTTTTTCAAGGCTGCTATCAAAATATAGTCTTGGCCCTGAGGTCATCACCAGGCTTGCTGGGGAAGAATTTACTTGTAGTCTCACTCACATGATTGTTTCAGGATTCAGTTCCTTACTGAATTGTGGGACAGAGAGTAGTTCTATGACAACTTTTTCCTTAGCTAGAGGCTGCCCTCAATTCCTTGCCCAGCTGGCCTCTCCACAGTGCAGCACACTCTGAACTTGAATGTGACATCCCTTACTTGGGCTGTATTCTATTTGTTAGGATCTCATCCCTAAATCCAGCCCACATGCATAGGGAGGGATACCCAAGGACATGAATATTCGGAGGCGGGTCCATCAGAGTTTTTGGAAACTCTCCTACACCATTGATTCCTTCTTTCTTTCCTTCTTTCCTTTTTTTTTTGAGACAGAGCCTCCCTTTGTCACCCTGGATAGAGTACTGTGAGTGTCATAGCTCACAGCAGCCTCAACTCTTGGGCTCCCAAGTAGCTGGGACTATAGCCCAATGCCTGGCTATTTTTAGACACAGGGTCCTTTAGACACAGGAACTCCTGAGCTCAAGCAGTCCACTTGCCTTGGCCTCCCGGAGTGCTAGGATTATAGGTGTGAGCCACTTACACCATTGATTCTTATTTTATTGTGTGTTTTTATCCAGCGCTTACATTTTTTTTTTTTAGTTCAGCTGTATTCCCTAGCTGAACTCAGACTCCTGGACTTAAGCAAGCCTCCTGCCTCAGCCTCCCAGTAGCTAGGACTATAGGCACCCACCAAACCCCACTGCATCCTTAGATCTTTTAATATGCTAACGTACATTGAGATGTTTTCTAACATTGAACCATTCTTAAATTCCTGGAGTAAACGCATTTGGTTGTTTTAATGTCGTGGACATTTTAAGTGCTGTTTGGTTGTTTTTGCTAGTGTTTTATTTCAGTGTTATTTGCTAGTGTTTATATGTTCATGAGATTGGACTTTAGCTGTGTGTGTGTTTATTAGTATGCTATCTTTGCTCAGGTTTTGGTATCAATGGGTTTTTTGCTCCATAAAAAGAATTTAGAAATTTTCCTCTCCTATACTCTGGAACAATTTTAAAAAATTATGTATGTATGTATGTATGCATGTTTTTTGTAGAGACAGGTGTCACTGTGTTGCCCAGTCTGGTTCCAAATTCCTGGCCTCGAGTGATCTTCCCACTTCAGCCTCCCAAAGTGCTAAAATTATAGATGCAAGCCACAAGCCTGGCCTTGGAACAATTTAATAGTATTAGACTAATTTACTCATATACATGTTTGGTAGAATTCCTCAGTTTTGACAACTTTTTCTTTTTCTTTGTGGAAAATATTCTGTTTATTTTATTTATTTACTTATTTATTGTAGAGACAGAGTCTCACTTTATTGCCCTTGGTAGAATGTCGTAGCATCACACGGCTCACAGCAATCTCTAACTGCTGGGGTTAGGCGATTCTCTTGCCTTAGCCTCCCAAGTAGCTGGGACTACAGGCGCCCGCCACAGTGCCCAGCTATTTTTTGTTGCAGTTTGGCCAGGGCTGGGTTTGAACCCGACACCCTCGGTATATGGGGCCAGTACTCTACCCACTGAGCCACAGGTATCACCCAAAATTATTCTGTTTAGATTTGATTTTTTTTTTTTACTTCTTGTTTTTCCCTAAAAGGCTATGCAAATAGTGTGCTTAATGGTTACTTCTGTGTCTTTGGTTTTGAGAGTAAATTATAGTTTAACAAATCCCCAGAAACTTCTGGATGCATCAGAAGTTCCATAGGATGGAACAAGGAAAAAGGTTTTTAGATCCTAGTGTCTGTTTGTGAAGGTCTCAGGGGTGTTGGTCTTGACAGACTTGGTGACAAAAGACCATGCTGACTTGCAAGACCCCACGCTGATGTTCTATGTCCCACAAACTTAAGACAAACCATTCCACTATCTTCTTTTGGGCAGTCTTGCAAATTCTGCTACCAGGCAGGTCCCTGGGGTCTTTCTTGGGCAGCTGTCCCCCTACCTCGTTTACTTTTACCCTCTATCTTTAGCTTGGGTCTCTGTTGAGCAAGTGGTCCCTGAGATAGTGGAGTGGTCAGAAGGAGTCTCAATTATTCCACTTGGTAGCAGCTGCTGTGCTTCCCTTAACAGGAAAGAGAACCCTAACATCACACAATCAAGTAGCCCTGCAGGTAGGGGAACCCCAGAAGGAGGAGCTGGGGGATGAGAAGACCAAGGCTGCTGAGGAGGGAAGGGGCTGGGAGGCAACAGGTGTCCAGAGCAGGTATCTGCTTGCTCCAGACAAGGCCTAAGAAAGACGAGTGCAGTTCTGCAGTTTAGCCACAAGGTGGCCTGCGCCTGCCCAGCCGTTTGTCCAGGAGAAAAGTAGCATGGGTAGGAACAGGCAGGGTTCCCAGGGCTTTCACTCCTGTGTTCTGTCATCACTGACCACAACAGACATTCGAAAGGAGTTTCTGTACATTTGTGTGTATCTGAAGTTGGAAGTGCTGTTTTCGTAGTCCTCAAAGGACTTATAGCTTATTCTCTTTTGCCAAACCTGTCTCTGGATGTTGTGGTATGTACATCTCTTGACAGATCCAGTGTCCCATGAGCAAAAGCTGTCACAAAGCTTGGAAATTGCCTTGACGTCCACCCTTGGCTCCTTGCCTTCCTTCACAGCTCGGCTGGCCAGAGGACAGCTCCAACACCCTGGCACAAGAGGGAGCAGCACTTCCTGGAGGCCTGGCACTGGCTCAGGTAACTTGGGCCCTGTTCTGTCTCCTTGGAGCCTCTGAGAGGGCAGTGTGTTCTCTGTGCAGGATGCAGAGCTGTGACTTCAGGGGCCCTGTGGACCTGTGTGGTCAGGTTCCTTCCCAGTTCCCACACCCAGTCTGGGGAGAGAACCTTGTTCTCTTGCCTTTAACATAGAATGGTAAAAGGCTTCTGGTGAACTTGAACTCTTCAAAAGAAAAGCTTTCTTTAGTCAACCCTTAGTAATTCTGTGGACTTAGGGCTTGGCTCTCCTCTACTGTTTTTTCTTAAGCTCTTTATCCTGAGGATTTTTTTCCTCCTTTTTCCCCCCCTCTTTCTAATCCAACCTGTCTCTTATCTGACATTTAAGGCACTTCATATAAATATCAGGAGAGGGTTGGGTATGTCATCTTCATCCTTCTCTATAAACATTTCATCAGTGTCTTAGAAAAAAAACTGTAGTAGCTGAGTGGGCTGATTTTTGCCTAAAAGGACCATGGGACCACTTTGTCTGATAGGCTCTAGGAGGGTACTGAGTGAGAGGAATTGACTACAATGCTGAGGCACTTTTTACAAGATGAGACTTGGTGGGGCTAATGAGAAGGCCTGTACCTGATTCCTCCTGCCTACATGAAGCCAGGCCCTTCTGTTGTTGTCTGGATCCCACACTACATCTTCTACTTCTGCCTCTCCTTCCTACTTCCCTTCCTTCTCCTGCCCACTCTCATCCTGACCATTCCCAAGAACCTATCTTGTGGAGAGAACACTTGTTCTAACATGGAAGTCATCTTTTAGCACTCTCACTCTGACATTCTGTTCATTGCCAAGTCCTGTCCATACTCCTCCGAAACACAATAGATCTCAGGTTATTTCTCCCTGTGCTCCTTCCCTTGGCTACTGCCCTGGCCACAGCTCTTGCTCTCTGTCCCCCAGACTCCTGCAGTAGCCCCTGTGGCTCTTTCTACCACCATTGTTGCCTGTCATTCTCACAGGGGTCAGGGATCTTTTTATAATGTCAACTGATCATAGTGCTTTATTTCTAAAAATCCTTCCATAGCGTCCCATGGAACGTAGAATAAAATCTAAACTCTCACCAAACATAGTGGCTCACACCTATAGTCACAGCACCTTGGGAGCCTGGTGGGGAAGATCACTTCAGGGCAGGAGTTCAACACCAGCCTGGGCACCTTCTCTACAAAAAATTTAAAAAATTAGTGAGATATGGTGACACATACCCCTAGACTCACCTACCAGCAACTGTGTAAGCTCAGGCAAGAGGATCTCTTTTGAGTGTAGGAGTCCAAGGCTGCAATGAGCTAAGATTGCAACACTGCACTCCAGCCCAGGCGACACAGGGAGACCCTGTCTCTAAAAATGTAAATAAACAAAATGAAAATTAATTACCTCCTGTAACTGATGTCCGGCATGCTGTAGCCCCACTCTGCCCTTCTCTGTGATGTCCTCTGAAGCCACACTCTTGTCTTTTCTCTGCCCTTTGGGCTTGCCCTCCCTTCTACTCTGCAGGGCTGGCCCCTGTTGCTTGTTAACACTCTTCCCACAGTAGCCTTTGCTTGCTGACACTGTCCAAAGTCAGGACACGGTCTTTGTGACTCTGGCCTTCAGGGGTGTCAGGGCAGAAGAGCACTATCCAGAACACACTGCAATTCCTGCTCTCCCACGAAGACTTGGGGTGCTCGGCATGGGGTGTCCCTGCCATCCAGCTGTCCCAGGAGCTGAGCTGGGTCACTTTGCTACTTGTCTCTTTTGTGAATGTCAGATCTTCATTGCATAATTTTTTTTGTTAGTTTTTTACTATTTGTGTTACCAGCAGAATCACCGGGTACATTTATCACATATTGACTGAGCACATGGCATGGGAGATGCCACCTAGGCCCAGAGAATAATCAGAGGAGACA
>CAUYQV010195260.1:0-11113 GCA_963574575.1 Galagoides demidoff
AAAACTATAACTGAGAAAATGACATGAAGGCTGTGTTGATCAGTTTGATGGAAGTATTTCGGATTGCATGTGAAAACCCCACACTGTACCCCAGAAGTGCATTAATGTACATAGTTACCATTCAATAAAAAAAAGAAAAAAAAAAAAAGAAAAGAAATGTCCGCGCAATTTTGCTACTGTTGTTGATACTTTACAAATACAATACAGTACAAATATTCTGTTTACAACACCACTGGTAGAACGGGCAGCTGAGAGATCGTTTCTCTTTCTAGGAAGATAGAAAAGTATATTCCATGTTCAAGGCCTATTTGGATAGTTTAAGCTGTTTGCTGCTTTGAATGTCAAAATATTTTTTGTTCTTTCTTTGTATTTGTGAACTGCATTTTTCTTCATTTTTCAGAAGTCGAATTTTATAATTTTACATCGTGAAGTCTAATTATAGACAAGAACTTGGACACTTAGGAAGTGTAACCTAACTGGAACTTCCCTCGTGGCCAGGGATCTTGTAGCCAAGGATAATAATTGTAAACAATTTGGAATCCTCCTCGTTTTTTCTTTAAAGACCATTGTCCCCCTTTACCTTCGTGAATATGTACATAGCTTCTTGCGGTACACTGTTCCCCCTGGGCTACTTTACCCCCAAATAAACAGCTTTCTTTTAACAAAGAGCATCACCTACTGTGCACCAGGCAAGGGTATATTTAAAAATAACTAAGAGTAAATTTTAAATGTCTTACCACAAAAAATGAGTAAGTGAGGTGATGGCTACATTAATCAGTTTGATTTAAGCATCCATGTTGTATATCAGATCATCACATCATACCCCATAAATATATACAGTTATGATTTTAATCAAAAATTAATTTAAAAAGTGTAAGCTGAGTGAGAAACAAACTCCAACCTATACAGATATACTTCTTATGAAAAAAATTTCCTTTTTGATACTATATAAAGTAACTATGATAAAAGTAACATTTATTAAAAATTTCCAATATACCAATAATACTTCATGTGTTATCTTGCTTATTCCCCAAATAAGCCTATGTGATATAGAACATTGTATCTACTTTACATATAGGAAAACTAAGGTTCAGAGACATTAACACCTTATTCAAAATCATTAAGGCAAAGCTAGGATTCAAATGGCTGGCTCTTCCTTTCTAGATGCCATATATCATGTATATAGCATGATATATATAAACCAAAGATCAATTCTTTTATGTTCCTTTTGCTCACATTTCTGCCTGGGATAAGGCTCCTGCTTCCATTTCCAGGAAATGCAAAAGGCTTCTTATCTCAAATCTTCCTTCTTTATGACCTGTGTTTCCCTGCAGCCTCTGTACTGTAGAAATAGTTCATTCAAACATCTCTTAAGAACTTTTTGGAAGCACTGTGTGGCAAAACAATAAAATTCTCCCAAGTCAAGAACAAGCCCAAATTAACTTGATAGCGGCAGGTATTTTATCAGCTGGACATCAAACATTGTGATTTTCACGAACCTAAAAGTTAAATACCGCAGGGCAATGACTGATGTCTGATGGATTAAGTGGCTGACTTCATCTCCCACCGGCCTCAGCAACCATCATTTCTCTCCCGTTTCTATGACATCCATACCTCTAAAGAGGCGGAAAGCAGCATTTGCCTGAACCCAGGATGTGCCAGCCCAGTTGTGAGAATGGACTGTAGATGGTGCTGATATAATGTCAGAACCTAGAAGAGAACTCACAGATTTATCTCCCCATCACATCAATTTTCAAAGGAGAAAATGAGGGTGGCCTTGTGGCTAGTTAGGGACCTCGTCCAAGCTAAGACTGGTTCCAACGAAGACATTGTCCCTCGCCATTGTTCTACACCATCACTCTCCATAATGCCCGTGAGATCATGTTCCTTCTCCCAGGTCAGGTTTTCAGTTTACCTTCTTTACTGCAGTGCTCTGTACATTGTTGAATATTATAACCTCCTGACGCCCTAGGCATTGTGTGGATCCTCTTTCCTGTTAGTGCCTCCTGATCAATGCTGGTCACCTGCTGCTCCATTATTTTCCCGTCTATTCCACACCTGGCAGGTTCCATAGCATCTGCCATTACAAATTTACCTGGGCAGTTATCTTCCTCCCTCTCCCATTACAATGCAAAGCTTTTATTGCTTTTATTTGGAAAAACAAGAATGAAAGTGAATACTGATAAAAAGCCAAGGAAAAGGTCAGAACCAAAGAAGAGTGGCATTGTTCAGGCCGAATCAGAAAAGGGACTAATTGGAGAGAGGGATAAAAAGAGAAAGAAATAAGAATGAAAAGAAAAACAGGAATGTATGGCATCAAGGTTTCTGAAAACAGACCAAGAGGGTAATCACTCTCCAGAAGTGTGCAAAGTCATCTGGTACGCAGATGAGAGATATGCAGATGAGTGATATGCAGATCCGTGATATGCAAATGAGTGATATGCAAATAAGTTGTATGGGATGAGTGCTTGCAGCCAATGAGGGGCTGGGGGGGGAGAGTTCAGGGGAGAATTCAGGACCCATTCACTCTGAAAGCAAGACCAGGGTGAAGTGGGGGAAGAGGACAGGGTCAGGATTCTGAATCATCCTTTAAGAACAACTTCACCATGTGCCCAGGTAAATGGAAGACAATTTTTTAATTTAACTTAATTTTTTTTTATTGTTTGGGATTCATTGAGGGTACAAAGAATTGGGTTACACTGATTGCAATTGTTTAGTAAAGTCCTTCTTGTAATTGTGTCCCACCCCCAAGAGGTGTACCATACACCATAACCCCCAACCCCCTTTCTCCTCCCCGCTCCCAGCTCCCTCATTCCCCTACCTGTCCCTTGTATTAGCTCATCTACTGCCTTCATATTAGAATTGAGTCCATTGGATTCTTGCTTCTCCATTCTTGTGATGCTTTACTAAGAAGAATGTGTTCCACCTCCATGCAGGTTAATATAAAAGATGTAAAGTCTCCACCTTTTTTAATGGCTGGATAGTATTCCATGGAAAACAATTTTAATACAGAGGGAGCTAGCAAAAGCTAGGTTAACACTAGGCAGGTTCTGGGACCCTAACAAGCCTGTGAGCATTCAGGACTAACATCCAGTGCTAACAGTGACTGAGACAGAGTGAACTTGAGACAGGTGGAAACCCAACTGCAGAGAGAGGGCCAACAGCACAGAAATTAGGGAAAGGCTGCAGTTACGTACCCACTGGGAGCTTGCATTTGTGCATGCCCCTGTGTGTGTGTGGCTTTGGGCAACAAAATCATTTTGTCCTCTACTGCTTGATAAACTAGGGTCTTCTACTTCAGTCTCCTCTACCTCATCTTGGCTCAGGAAATGAGGGGGACCACAGTGGGAAGGCTGAGGCCAATTTAGGTCATTTACAGCACACTTACTAAAATATAAGAGAGAAATAAATTGATGACAAAGGAAACGTGAGAACTGAATGAATATCACAGGATTAACACGGACGCAGACCTGCTGCCCACGAGAGAACAGGACTTGAGGCAAAGCCTGAGTTGAGAATTATCTACGCTCCTCTCTGCAGAACAGCCATCAAAGTGTAGCTCCCCGGAATCTGACAAACCCAGGTCCTCCAAGGTTGTAGGTTGTAACCTCTCTGGTGTCCAGCAGAGCCTGACATCCTGGAGGAAGATGCCAGTGCAGTCCACTTTAGAATGACTGCCAGCAAACACACACATCTCGGCTCCTCAGCTAAAGGATCCCACAATGCACGGTGACTTCTGAGAGCAGCAGGTGTCTCCCCACAAATGCTGCTGATCAGGAGCCGAGCCAACTTCTGGGCAATGTGAACCACTGTGTGCCAGGATCACCATCACTATATTTTCTCATAGCATTCTCTCGCTCTCTCTCTTACATAAACACACACTGACGCGCACGCGCGCGCACACACACACACACACACACACACACACATACTATAACTTTCCTAAGGCAAAGACAGTAAGGTAGAAATTAAATTAAACATGTATTTCTAAAGCTTTCTTCCTTTAATGAGATAGGCAGAGGAACAAAAGGCAGCTTCCCACAGTAAAGAAAAAAATGATCTCTCTCTAAGGATTGGGTTGATTTTATAAGAAAATTAATAATAAATGCTGAAAATCTTGTGTTTTGTACCTATCCAAAGGTAGTGGTTTCCTACCCATTCTGAAATGGCGATATACACACCAGCTTCTAAGAGAACAGAAAGATTTTATGATGGCGATTCTTCAAAACCAGTTGATAATAAACTTCACATGCCATGTAAATAAAAATGACTTAACGTGTGATATCAAGTTTGGGGTTTGGTTTGGTTTGGGCTATCTTTCCAGCAATTTTGCATAGTCGGGCTTGGAAAAGTTAGCTGTAAAGTTCCAGTCAAAAACACAGAAATGATCCTAAGACTTTCAGAGGAAATGTAGTAGAGGAACTTGATGGTACAGGTGTTACATGAGCTAAGAGGAAAACCTAGGGGTGATGAGATAACCCAGAAATTAGTAACTGGGTATTTTACTTTTCTATTTGTGCATAAGGCATTACTTCAAAATTTAGTAGCTAAAAAAATGTCTTTTTTTTATGATTATCTCTCTCACCGTTCTGGGAATCAAGTGCTAACTGGCTCTCACTTGGCCGTGAATGCTCGCTTATTTGCATGTCTGGTAATTGATTCTGGTTGGCACCTTAGCCGGGGATGTTGCCCAAAACACCCCACGTAGCTTCTCCGTGTGGCCTGACATTCATTACATTCATCACAGCATGGCAGCCTTAGCTTCTCACATGATAACTCCACCCCCCAGAGGCGGGCAAGCCCAGGGAACAAGTTAGAACCTCCTTCACTTTTTATGACCTAACCTCAAATATTACACAGTGTCACTCCTGCCCTATTCCCTGGGTTGATTAGTCAGTGAGGTTGACCTAGATTCAGAAGGAGAGGACATAGGTCCATCTCTGGTGGCAGGAATGTCAAAGAGCGTGTGGACATGTTTGATGGCCACCAGGCAGAGGGAGCAGCTACCACCCCACCCCTGTGCCTAGAAGAACAAAAAAGTTAATGTCACAAGAACTAAGAACAGTGAAGCTGCAGTCATTCAGGCCATTGCTAGAGAAATGGAGGGAATCATGCTGAGTCACCAAGAGGGAAGCACTGGGCCAGTTCTGTGAGAGCTGGCGAGTGAATTCAACGCTTCCATTCCAAGTCCAGTGGCCCCACAAACATGGCTCTAGTTATTCCATTGGTCATGTTACTCTTGTTCTCTAAATTTTTTACTAAAACACTGACTTGACGAAGGTTTGGCTGGCACTCTGGTAAACTGATTAGCACATTAATCATTGATTTTAATTGTAGATATTTTTTAGTGAACAACTCTATCAGAATACGCCCACTGATTTTTAGAAACTGGGCCTTTAATATTTTGACACATACCTGTCTCTTTGATAGGTCAGCATCATAACCAAAACCAATTGTGCTAAATTAAAATAACCAACAGGACCTAATGACCAAAAGCATTGTGCGGTCTTGACTTAAACAAAACAGCTGTAAAGGACATTTTTTAGCCAATTGTAGAAATTTGAACATGATCTGTGTATTAGATGAGATAAAAATGTACTGAACTGGAAAGGTGAGGATCTCTGGGTAAGAAAAAAAGCTTTAAAATAGGATTACAAAATTAATATGCACGAGGGTGGTAATGATGACCATCCCAAGGGAACAGGAATGCGATTTATTTTTAATTTTACTTGTTTTGTGTTCTAACTTTCTACAAAGTCTGAGTGTTATTTCTGTAATTATAAAAATAATATTTTAGTAAAACCTTTAAAAAATTATGACATACAGACAGAATCACAATAATCTGGAGTTTAGCCCTTAAATTCACAGTATCAGAAATGCCATATCAAGCGAAGGAACAAATTTATTTTCATTGACCCTGAGTCCAGGTGAAGCTACAGACAGAATTATGACCCCTGATGGGAATCAATATACCTCCTCTTGAATTCAAATAGAGATTAGTGGTTCTGGAAAAAAGTGCTATAGAAAAAGAAAATGAAGTGCTTTCCTCTGATCTCATTTCCTCACTTTTCTCTCTGCCCATGAAAATATCTGAGTGTCTCCATCCTAAATTAAGCATGGTGCTCCCCACAGTTCTATCTTTGACTCTCTTCATTTACTTTTAACTTTACATATTTTTACAAAGCCAGAGTCATTACCATAGTCATCTAAATACATATCTTCATTTCTAAAAGCTCCCCTGAATGTGGATGTGATTGCCTGCTACACATTTCCATTTGTGCTCTCATGAGAACCCAGAATTTAACATATCCGGAATTGGATTTAATCACATTTGCCCTTGCAAAACATACTTTTCATTCTGTATTTCTCATTCTTATTAATTACACCGCAATTAACATCGCCATCCAAGTCAGAAACATGGTGGTCACCCCTCGTTTCCCTCATAATCTTATCACCCATAGATATATCTAGTCACATGCAGACCTTCTGGTAATTTATCTATACAGAAAATGTATGTCCACTACTAGGACCAAATGATTTTGCAAGTTTTCAGAATAAAATATCAATATTCAAAATATCTGCTGTGTTTCCCTAAGCTAGCAGCAGTTGAAACAGGCTTTTTGAGATTTTTTTCTCTTTTATTGTGGTTTCAGGTTCATGGAGGGTACAAAGAATTAGGTTACACTGATTGTATTTGTTAGGTAAAATCCCTCTTATAATTGTGCCCCACCTCCAAGAGGCAAACACCATGACCCCCCATCCCTTCCCTCTCCCTGCTCCCTCGTTTCCCTGCCCCCCACCTTGAATTGATTTGAGTTTTTCTCTTATGAGAATAACCCACATCACAAAGTCTCAAAGCTGAAGATGCTGGTGTGGATGTGGAAAGAAGGAACACTTTGCACAGCTGGTGGGACTGTAAACTAATACAACCTTTTTGGAAGGAAGTATGGAGAACCCTCAATGAACTCAAATTAGACCCCATTGGATCCGGCAATCCCATTACTAGTCATCTACCCAGAAGAAAAAAAATCATTTTACCATAAGAACATTTGCACTATATTGTTTATTTACAATTGCCAAAATATGGAAACAACCTAAATGTCACCAACCCAGGAAACTATAATTTGTCAAAAATGCAATTCATAAATAATACAACATAAAAACTACTTAAGAACATACCTGTTAATGTATACGTAAGACCTAATTTTAACACCACTAAATATTGAAAGGAAAAATTAATTAAGATGTAACTAAGTGAAAAGCTATGCCATTTCTGTGGGTTAGAAGACTCAATTTAGTTAAGGTGGCAGTCTTCCAAAATCAATGTATTGAATTGTGCATTTCAACACAATTGTAATCAAAATCCTGGAAGCTTTCTTGTAGCCACTGACAAGTGATCCTAAAATTCACTTAGAAAGGCAAAGGACCTAGAATAACCAAAATAACTTTGAAAACAAGAATGATTTTCTGCCTTATTTCAAGATTTGTTATAAAGCTATAATCAAGACCAAACTATTGGCTCCAAGATAGACAAATTGATCGGTGGAATAGAAGGAGACTCCAGACATAGACCAACTTATCTATAGTCAATTGATTTTCCATGAAGCTTTAAACACAATGCAGTGGAGAAAAAATACTCTTTTTCACAAATGTTGCTGGAACAATTAGATATTCATACACAAAAAACTGAACTTCAATCCATACCTCACATCATATACAAAACTAATTCAGGAATGGGTTGTAGATATAAATGTAAAATATAAAACAATAACACTTCTAAAATGAAACACAGTAGAAAATGTATGTGCCTTGCATTAGGCAAAAATTTCTTAATAAGAGAGCAAAAGCACAGTCCATAAGATAAAAAATTTACAAATTGGACTTCATTCAAGTGAAAAACTTCTGCCCTCCAAAGGCACTGTTAAAAGGATTAAAACACCAACACTATGGGCTGTCATAAAATATTTGATAATCTCATTTCTGGTAAAGAACTTCTATCCAGAATGCATAAAGAGCTATCATAAAGAAGAAAACAACCAATATTTTAAAACAGGTAAATGATTAGAACAGACCCTTTGCGAAAGATGCTTTACAGATGGCAGATAAGCACGTGAACTATGCCAAAATTCATCTATCATTAGGAAAGTTTCTACACCACAGAGGAAATAATCAATACAGCAAGATTAAAAGCAGAACACGTGTTCCCCTGGAGGAGGGGTGGGTGGTATGGCCCCTTTATATGTTCTCTGGGGCAGATCCCACTGGGTTATATGCATCGCTGATCCATCACCAGCCTACTTGCGCTATCTACTTTGAAACAGAGGCCCTATTTCACATAAACCTAAAGTCACCAGTCCAGTTAATTTTCGTTCTAGAAATTTCTCTCAAGTTGATTATATTCATATTATACTGTCCATAGGGACACTTCAGGTCAGAAGTAAAGCAATACACCCACTTATGCTCTTTGAAATGACATTAGCCTTTTACTTTTCTTCTTTTTTTCTTTTTTGCCTTTTCATACAACATTTTATTTCAGGAGATATTTCCATATCTATATATAAACTGCTTTGCCAATGATTTTTATAAATGCTATCGGAATTTATTTAATCTTTGTTCAGATGATGGAAATTTAAATTGTTTCCAGTCTTTTCCTAACATATATATATTTTTTTTTTTAATTGTTGGGGATTCATTGAGGGCTAACCTTCTAGTTCTAATTTGTCTGACCTTGCTGCCTCATATTCTGTTGGTGAAGATTGCCTCCCAAGGTTCCATTTCTAATCAAAATGTTTGCATATCACTCACAAGAGGCTAAATATATTTACATAATTATTCTTAAAATTGTTCTAAAACCTAGACTTTTCTTATAATGGTTTGAGTCATATTTAAATTTGTGATCAAAGTTTTGACCATCTGGGAAGGTGATATGAAAATTGATTGCTCCCTAAGTACACGCATAGTATTCTGATGGCTCCGTGTTCATTCTTAATGTTTACTATATCAATTTAGCATTCCTTATATGCTTTCAAAAAGTCTTACACTGGAGAAGATAGCTCCACAACCTGTGAGGCACAGACCACAGACGTGTATTGTCTCACGGTCCTGCAGCCTGGAGTCTGAGGTTAGGGAGTCATAAGGGCTGACCTCTCCTGGGGGCCGTGAGACAGCCTGCTTGCTCCACGCCTCAGCTCTGGTGCCTGGAGGTTGCTGGGAATCGTTTATGCTCCTTGATTGCAGATGCATCACCGTGACTTCTACCTTCCTCTTCACCTGGGTTTCTCCCCATTTGCTTGTCTGTGTCCCTGGCTCCACTACTTGTGAAGATACTAGACATGTCTGCTTCATCTTATCTAATGACATCTGGAATAACTCTGTTTCCAAATGAGCTGTCATTCTTAACAACTCAGGGTTAAGACTTTAACATATGAATTTTAGGGAGACACAACCCAGTCCATAGCACACACAGTCTACCCAGGAAAGTTCTGAGCTTGCTATCAGTACATTGACACTTGCTCGATTCATGCTTTTTTTCAGAATGCAAAAGCTTAAACTTCTTAAGACCATCAACAACACAGAACAATGAAACAGACAGAAGGTTGGTTCCTTCTGCAGGCCAATGGTTCAGCTAATCTTCTGGATCCCCCACCTACTGGACTAGCCTTACATACTGAAACACCGTCAGTTTGCGCCTGGCCTCTCTTCTTGGTATTTTTTGCTGTTTGCTTGCTGTTTTCTAACTATAGCCATACACGGATAACTAGTGGCTCCTAAAAAGTTCTATAAATATGAAATAACATTTCTAGCCTGCAGCTCTGGGTGCAGCCCACATGATTTTGGTCATCAAGTTTTAAACAATAATAGCTCTGTAATATTGCAGCAAGAGACTGCTAAAAAAAATTTTTTTGGGGGGAGAATAAAAAAAATTTATTTTTCACCTGGTAACTTGTTATAAGGTTAAACCATCCCCAGGTCTGCTTTTTTTTTATTATTAAATGATAGCTGTGTACATTAATGCAATCGTGGAGTACAGTGTGGTGTTTTCATATACAATTTGAAATATTTTTGTCAAACTGGTTAACATAGCCTTCATGTCATTTTCTTACTTATTGTGTTAAGACGTTTATATTCTACTTTTAGAAAGAATCACTCCTAACCTTAAAAAAAAAATTATGGGTATTGACATGCAAAGTAGAAAATAAGGCTCATTTCTCTCTCAGCGTCAACTCCAGTTAATTGGTGAATTAAATTCTAAATAGCTTAATTGAATATTCTTAGCCCCAGGGAATAGGAGTTCATTGTAGTTCTCAATGTTTGGCATTAGGATATAGGAAGGTTTAGTCATGCCATGATTCACTGTCCTGGTCCTAAGTCGTCTTACAGCACTTTACAACAATTGAAGTCATCCAAAGAAAAGTGTCACCTGCAAATGGCATCATGACCACTCTGCCCTGGATCCTGATTCTCCCTAATTCCTTCCACACCCACACTAGCTGGCTCTGCCCCTGCTCCAGGCCCTGCTTCACTGCCTGGATTGTGTCTCTTACCTTTCACACTAAGTATCTTGTAGGTGCTGCAGTCCAGAAGAAAATTAAGTTATGGCAGAAATACTGTGAGTGCTATATTCCTGTGGCTCTTAGCTGTTGCCCCTGCCAAGAAAAGTTAATGGAGATATAAGGTCCTCCCATGTCAGCATTCCAGTGTCCATTTCTCCAGTTCCATTGGTCGGTCGAGAGAGGGGTTCAATGACAGTGGAAGTGTCTTGCTTCCAGCAAGGCTGCAGTGGAGGCCTCAGAGACAGCTCCTCCCCTAGGGAGAGAGCGATGCAATCTTCCTTAACATATTTCTAGAGAAACAACCTAGACCTTTTTCTTCGGCCTCTCTAACTATTGGTTAGAATAGTGGTTCTCAGCCTTCCAAATGCCTCCGAATGCCGCGACCCTTTAATACAGTTCCTCATGTTATGGTGACCCCCAACCATAAAATTATTTTTGTTGCTACTTCATAACTGTAATTTTGCTACTGTTATGAATCGTAATGTAAATATCTGATATTCAGGGTATATTTTCATTGTTACAAAGGGGTCGCAACCCCAGGTTGAGAACTGCTGGTTTAG
>CAUYQV010195261.1:0-16664 GCA_963574575.1 Galagoides demidoff
GGGAATATATACAGTCTTATACAGTTTTACAGTTTTATGCCTGGCAGGAAAGTGCCATAGCACCCTAGTAGAGGTAGGAGGTCTAGTTTTTAGGGGTCTCTCCTGTGGGATAGAGTGAGAGAATGTTTGAACTCTGCTCGCTGGTTTGTATGGAATAAAGTGTGAGCCCTTTTTTGGGGTGAGGGGACTCCCGTCCGCTTGTTGGTGGATTTTGTACATTTTGATTGTATTTTTGGTGTCACAGCTAGGCTTAGCAAGGAAGATGTGCATTCATCAGTCTTTTCTCTTGGCTCAGCTCCAAAACAATGGCTTGCTTGCTGAACTTCTGTCCTTTAAGTCTCCTTCTGGATGGGAGCCTCTGTAGAAAGCTCACTGTAGTCTGCCATCTTGCCTCCATCTCCTTCCCAGGGTGGTTTTGATTTTCATTTCTCTAATAATTAGGGATTATGAGTATTTTTACAAATGGTTGTTAGCCATATATCAGTCTTCATCAGAAAAGTTTCTGTTCATATCTCTTGCCCAGAGGTACATAGGATTATTTATACTTTTTATGTTTCTTAATTCAAGTTCTCTGTAGATTCTAATTATCAAGGTTTTGTCCAATTCATAATATGCAATTATATTTTCCCATTCTGATGGTTGTATATTTGTTTTGGTTGTTGTCTCCTTATCTGTACAGAAGCTTTTCAGTTTAATTAAGTCCCATTTGTTTATTTTTGTTGTTGTTGCAATTGCCATGGATGTCTTCTTCATAAAATCTTTCCTCAGTCCAACATCTTCAAGTGTCTTCCCCATACTTTCTTTGAGGATTTTTATTGATTCATGCCATAGATGTAGATCTTTAATCTATCTTGAATTAATTTTTGTGAGTGGAGAAAGGTGTGGGTCAAATTTCAGTCCTTTACATGTGGCTATCCAGTTCTCCCAGCAAGATTTATTGAATAGGGATTCTTTCCCCCAATGAATGTTCCTGTGCGGCTTATCAAAGATCAGGTGGCTGTAAGATTTCAGTTTCATCTCATGGTATTTGATTCGATTCCAGATGTCCATGTCTCTAATTTTGTGCCCAAACCATGCTGATTTGATCACTATGGACTTGTAGTACAGCATACAGTGTGGTAGGCTAATACCTCCAGTTTTCCTTTTATTACTAAGAATTGACTTAGCTATAGAGGGTTTTTTTCTGGTTCCATGCAAAATGAAGAATTATTTTTTCCCAAATATTGAAAGTATAATATTGTATTTTAATGGGGATTGCATTGAATCTGTAGGTTGCTTTGGGAATTATAGACATTTTAACAGTGTTGATTCTTCCTGGCCATGAGCATGGTATGTGATTCCATTTGTTAACATCTTCTGCTATTTCTTTTCTTAGGGTTTTATAATTTTCTTTATAGAGGTCCTTTTCCTCTTTTGTTAGGTATATTCCTAGGTATTTCATTTTCTTTGAAGCTTACTGTGAAGGGAATTGTGTCCTTGCTCAGCTTCTCATGTTGGATGTTATCGGCATATACAAAGGCTACTGATTTATGGACATTGATTTTATATCCTGAGAGATTACTGTATTTTTTTTTTATCACTTCTAGGAGTCTTCGGTTGAGTGTTTGGAGTTCTCTGAGTATAAGATCATATCATCAGCAAAGAGGTAGTGTTTCACTTCCTTTGCCCCCATTTGGATGCCCTTTATTACCCTCTCTTGCCTGATTTTATTGACTGGAACGTCCAGTGCTATGTTGAATAGTCCTGATAGAGAACATCCTTGTCTTGTTCCAGTTTTGAGTGGAAAGGCTTTCAGTTTTATTCCATTCAGTATAATATTAGCTATGGGATTATAATAGATGGCTTTGTTCAGTTTAAGAAATGTGTCACCTATGCCTATACTGTTCAGTGTTTGAATTAGAAAAGGGTACTGGATTTGATTGAATTTTTTTTCTTCATCTATTGAGAGGATCTGTGTTCTTTGTTTTTGCTTCTGTTGATATGGTGAATTACGTTTATGGACCTGTGTATGTTAAACCAGCCTTGCATCTCTTGGATGAAACCTACTTGATCATGATGTGTGTCTTTTTTAATGAGAAGCTGTAATCTATTGGGTAGGATTTTGTTGAGAATTTTGGCATCTATATTCATTAGTGAAATTGGTCTGAAATTTTCACTTTTAGTTTAATCTTTCATGATTTTTACATCAGGGTGATATTTGCTTCATAGAATTTGTTGGGTAAGATTCCTTCCTTCTGAATGTTTTGGAATAATTTCTGCAGTATGGGAACAAGCTCTTATTTGATGGTTTGATAGATTTCTGGTGTGAAGCCATCCAGACTAGGGCATTTTTTTGTTGGGAGATTTTTTATAGTAGGTTTGATATCAGTGTTTGGAATTGGTATATTCAGGACATTTATTTCATCCTGGCTAAGACTGGGGAGAGGGTGTGATTCCAAGTATTGATCCATTTCCTCCACATTTTCAAATTTCTGGGCATAGAATTTCTTGTAGTATTCAGAGGTAATCTCTTGCATCTCTGTGGCATCTGTTATTATTTCTCCTTTATAATTTCTGATTGAGGTTAGTAGAGATTTTTCTTTTCTGTTCCTAGTTAGTCTGGCCAGAGGTTTATCTAGTTTATGTACTTTTTCAAAAACCAATGTTTTGTGTCATTAATTTTCTGAATTTTTTTGTTTGTTTGTTTTCAATTTAATTAATCTCTGATTTAATTTTGGCTATTTTTTTTCTTCTCCTGGGTTTAGGTTTAGATTGCTCTTCTTTTTCCAATTACATAAGATGGGTTATAAGTGTGCTGATGCACTCATTTTCTGTTTTTTGAAGGTAGGCATCTAGTGCAATAACTTTTCCTCTCAGGACTGCTTTTGCTGTTTCCCAGAAGTTTTGGTAACTTGTGTCTTCATTATTATTATTTTTGAGGAACTGTATTGACAAATTCCTCTTTTATCTCTTCCTGAACCCAACTACTATTCAGCATAAGGTTGTTTAGCTTGTATGACTTTATTGGAATAAATATTTTTATTGGAGTTTAGCTTCACCTTTAAACCCTTGTGATTTGAGAAGAGACATGGTGTAATTTTTATTCCGTTTATTTTGCTGAAGTTTGATTTGTTTCCTAGGAAATGACCTATATTGGAGTATGTGCCATGAGCTGACAAGAAAAATGTGTATTCTTTTGCTTTGGAGTGGTGTGTTCTGTATATGTCTATTAATACCAGTTGTTCTAGGGTCACATTTTAGTCCTTTGTATCCTTGTTTGATTTTTGTTTAGCAGATCTGTCCAGTTCTGTTAGGTGGGTGTTGAAGTCCTCAACTATTAAGGTGTCATGGAATATCATATTGCTGAGATCCATCAAGATCTGTTTCACAAATCTGGGACAATTTAAGTTAGGTGAATGAATACTTTTTTTCTTTTTTTTGAGACAGAACCTCAGGCTGTCACCTTGTTTAGAGTGCTGTGGCATCACAGCTCACAGCAACCTCCAACTCCTTGGCTCAAGCAAGTCTCCTGCCTCTGCCTCCCAAGTATCTGGGACTACAGGCACCCACCACAATGCCTAGCTATTTTTTGGTTGCAGTCATCATTGTTGTTTGGCGGGCCTGGGCTGGATTTGAACCCGCCAGCTCAGGTGTATGTCACTCGCACCTTAGCTCCTTGAGCCATAAGCACCGAGCTGTGAATAAATATTTGAAATTGAGTTGTATTCTTATTGTATTGTTTGTTTGACCAATGGGAAGTGTACATCTTTTTCTTTGCTAAAGTTGCTTTGAATCCATTTGTATCTGAGAGTAAGATTACAATCTCTCCTTTGTTCTGATTGCCATTTTTTGAAACACTGTTTTCCATCCCTTAACCCTGAGTCTTGATTTGTCCTTTTGGTCTAGTTGTGTCTCCTGGAGATAGCATATGGATGGCTTGTGTTTTTTTTTTTTTTTCATCCTACCATCCAGTCTGTGCCTTTTCAGAGGGGAATTAAATCCATTGATATTTATTGAGAGTATCAGTAAGTGTGGTGGAATTCTATTAATCTTACTATGAGATAGTTTGTTGTGTAGTTTTATCCTTTCTTCAAAAGCTGGGTGGATGGCTGGATGACCATGCTCTTCTGGCTTGGAAAATTTCAGTTGAAAAGTCTGCTGATATCTTAATAACTCTGCCCCTGTAGGTCAATTGGCACTTACTCCTAGCTGCTTGTAGCATTTTCTCCTTCTTGACTTTTGACAGGTTCAATAAAATGTATCTTGGAGATGCTCTGTTAGAGTTGAAATGATCCAGAGTTCAGCATCCATCTGAAAGGAGTCTCTCAGGATCTTTAGTAATACTTGGGTAGTTTTCATTTATGATTGCCTCTAGTAGGGCTTTCATACCTTTGGGGCAATCTTCTTCCCCTTCAGGGATTCCTATTATTAATATGTTTGAATGCTTCATGGAGTCTTGTAGTTCTCTAAATGCATGATCTACTCTCTTTCTCTTCTTTTCTATCTCTGTAACTACATTTCTTAACTCAAAGACTTTTTTCAAACTCTGGTGTTCTTTATTCTCTGTGGTCTAATCTATTTTTGATACTCTCTACTGCTTCTTTACATTTCCTAACTTTCTCCTTCATTTCCTTAAGCTCATCCATGTCTTTTCTATATTCTACATATCTCTTGTCTGAATTTTGGTTCTGTCTTTCTATTTTCTCACCCATTCCCTTTATTCTTAATCATCCATATTTTAAACTCCCTTTCTGTCAGATTCATTAGTTCTTTATAGTATAAGTCTTCTGTAAATGCTGCTTTGTGGTCCCTTGGAGGAATTGCTCTATTTTGATTTTTCATAGTGCCTAAATTTTTCTGTTTATTCCTCCTCATGTGTCCTTTCTTCTTTGTCACCTTCTTGTAAAACTTTTTCCTTCTCAGTTCCACTTTTTCTTCAAATTACCTTGTCTCAAAGTTTATGTTGAGGAGACCTCTTAGTGTGAAGCCAAAATGAGGAAAAATGTATGGAGCAGGCAACGAGAAACAGGGGGAAAAGAAAAAAGGTGTTAAAATATAAAAGAATAAAAGAAAAGCAAAAGAAGAAAAAAGAGGAAAGTAGAAACAATAGAAGAAAAAAACTTGGAGAACAGGAGAGAAGGAGGTCAGGTGGAGAGGCTGAGAGTGATGGAAGAAATGGTATTGATCAGGACAGAAGTAAGGCTATGCTTGTAACTGATGGGTTTAGAGGGGGTTGGACTGGGAGGTTTCCTTGAAATCAGTTGGTTCTTACTAGCCTGAGTGGAGACAGACTCTTCATCTGCCAAAACTAAGTAGGGAAGGAAAAGAGCAAAACCAAAAAACACTAAGGAAAGTTAAGTAAGAATGAAAACAAAATATAAAAATTCTGCAGTGTGGTTTTGCCTGTACTACATTTCTAGGGTCAGAGGTAGAAAGATCTCTTAGCCTCCTTGAGCCAGACCACTGCTGTGGCGTACCTGCCAGACCACAGCTGTGTGCCCCCAGATCTCAGCAAAAGAAAAAAAAAATTAAGATAAGAATAGATAAAGGAAATTAAAAATACCTTTGTATCTAACAGAGGAGAGAAAGGGAAGTGGAGTAAAGAAAGAAAGGACAAAGACAAGAAAAATGGATGGGATAATTTAGCTGTTGCATAGCTGATTCTTGTGAGAGAGAAGAGAAAGGTAGAAGAGTCTCTATCCAAAGAAAGAATGTACTGGAGTGAAATGTATACAGAGAAATGAGGCTAAAATACTGTAACTAAAAAATACAGGAGCTCTTGCTCTTGAGGAAAGTAAAAATAGAAGTTAATAAAATAAACAACCATAAAAATAAGCATGAAAGAAAACATCAATGCATCAATATTGACATGCTCTAAATAACAAAAAATAAACAATCTCAGTAACAAACGAATGAAAGAACAAAAATAAAATAAAATAACATAAAAAAGAAAATACTAACAAGAAGAAAAAATAAACAAAATAAAAAACCTAATTATGTGTATATATTTTATATATATATATATACATAAAACACATATCTATATCTATATATCTGTATCTATCTATACATATATATGATGGGAGAGTCCAAATTTAGTAGGAATATATTTGTGTTGTACTATATTGCTGAAACATCAGGCAATGCTGTAGTTTCAGGGGACGGACAACACAGCTGATAACCTCTCTAGAACCCAGGCATAAACCAGATCCCCAAGTTAATTGTCCACAATGATCACCAGAGTTCAGGTTCCGCCAAGTTGGGAACTCAGAACTTTACTGAATTCTTCAGAGGCAGGTGTCACTGTGTCCCCAGACAATCGTTCTCACGGGGTGCTAGAGTCCAGGAGCCTGTCACACTAGAGGACTGATCCTAGCAGGCAGAACTAAAATGGCTATGTTCCTTTGGCGGGCCTGGCCTCACAACCTTGCCATAATGACCAACCCTGGTAGCCAGGACCTTCCCAGAATAGCTCTCTACCACTGCCAAATCAGTGGCAAATCTGCTTTAGCCAGCCCTCAAATCTGGCTGTTATATACTAGGTTTGCCCAATCTTCCAGGCGATCCACTGAAAGCAGTTCCCCTGAAAACCGAATGCTACAAAAAGGCTTCCTCATGTCCAGTACCTCTGCAGCTCCCTGTGGCAACTGCCACCCAGGGTGCCTGCTGGCAGCCCGTGCAGTATTTGCCTAGCGTGTCAGATCTCCACCCTGCTGCTGCAGTTCATGTACTGCTACCAGCAGTGCACCCCGAGCCATAGCTCCAGGCAAAATCTCTTCTCCTAATGCCCCGGACTAACTCTTGTTTCTCAGTTGTTCTAGGAGGGTTCAGCCTGACAGTCTTCCTCATTTGCCCTCTTGCTCAGCCCTTAGTCTCTGATTTAATTTTGGTTATTTCTTTTATTTTGCTGGGTTTAGGATTAAATTGTTCTTTTTCTAATCCCATAAAATGGTTTGTCAGATTGTTGATGTACATTCTTTCAATTTTTTGAACATAGGCATTTAATGTGATAATTTTTCCTCTCAGGACTGCTTTTGTCATATCCCACAGGTTTGGGTAATTTGTGTCTTCAATATTTCTATGTTTGAGAAATTTAACTATTTCTTCTTTTATCTCTTCCTGAACCAAATTATCATTCAGCATAAGGTTGTTTAATTTCTATGCCTGTGCAAACTGAGAGAGTGCCCATCAACAATCTCACAAAACATCTTATGGGATTAGAGAAAGAAGAACAATCTAATTCTAAACCCAGCAAAAGAAAAGAAATAGCCAAAATTAAATCAGAGACTAAAGGCTGAGCAAGGTGGCAAATCAGGAAGACTGTCAGGTGAGCCCTCCTAGAACAACTGAGAAATAAGAGTTAATTCGGGGCATTTGGAGAAGAGATTTTGCCTGGAGCTATGAACGTTGAGGAGTTGAACATTTTTGTTGCGGTTGAGTTCCACCTTTATTGCCTTGTGGACTGAGAAATTATAAGGTATAATTTCTATCCTTTAATTTTGCAGAGATTTGATTTTTATCCTAGGATGTGTATTATTTTGGAGTATGTGCCATGGGCTGATGAGAAAAATGTATGTTCTTTTGCTTTGGGATGGTATGTTCTGTAAATGTCTATCAGTCCCATTTGTTTTAGGGTTGGGTTTATGTCCTTTATATCTTTGTTTAGTTTTTGTTTATTGGATCTGTCCAGTTCTGTCAGAGGGGTGTTAAAGTCCCTGGCTATTATGGTGTTGTAGGCTAACATATTGCTCAGACCTCTCAAGGTCTGTTTCATAAATCTGGAAGCATTTAAGTTAGGTGCATAAATATTTAAAATTGAAATGTCTTCTTGTTGTACAGTTCCTTTGACCAGTATGATGTGTCCATCTTTGTCATTCTGACCTTTAGTTGCTTTGAATCCACTTGAATCTAGAATAAGATTGCAACCCTTCCTTTCTTGTGATTCCCCTTCGCTTGAAATATGGTTTTCCATCCCTAAATTCTGATTCTTGATTTGTCTTTCAAGGGTAGGTATGTCTCCTAGAGACAGCATATGGATGGCTTGTGTTTTTTTGTTTTTTCATTTGTTTTATCTAATCAGGCAGTCTATGCCTCTTCAGAGGGGAATTCAATCCATTGAGATTAACTAAGATAATTGATAAGTTTTGTAGAATTTTATTCATCTTGTTTGAGAAAATCACTTGTGTAGTTCTATCCTTTGCATCATCATGGAAGCTAAGTTATGGCCTTTAGGTGCTTGTTGTTTACTTCAGTGTTAATCCATGTGGTGTTCAGTTTTTTGAATAGATCTAAGTATTTCCCATAGAGCTGGCCTTGTTGTGGTGAATTTCCTCAGTGCTTTTATATCTGCAGATGTTTTGATTTCTCCATCAGTTTTGAAGCTTAGTTTAGCAGGATACAGAATTCTAGGCTGAAAATTGTCTTGTTTAAGAGTGTTGAAGGTAGATGACCATGCTTTTCCAGCTTGGAAAGTTTCAGTTGAGAAGTCTGCTGTTATCCTAATGGCTCTGCCCTTGTAGGTCAGTTGGTGCTTACTCCCGGTTGCTTGCAAAATTTTCTCCTTCATCGTGACTTTGGACAGGTTCGATAGGATGTGTCTTGGAGATGTTCTGTTAGAGCTAAAATGACCTGGTGTTCGATATCCATCTGAAAGGACTGTGTCAGGGTCTTTAGGAAAACTTGGAAAGTTTTCATTTATGCTTATTTACAGTAGGGCTTCCATACCTTTGGGACAATTTTCTTCCTTTTCAGTGATTCCCATTATTCATATGTTTAAATGCTTCATGGAGTCTTGTAGTTCTCTAAGTGCCTATTCTGCTTTCTATCTCTTTTTTCGGCCTCAGTAACTATGAGGGTTAACTCAAAAACTTTATCCTCTAGCTCTAAAGTTATTTATTCTCCACAGTCTAATCTATTTTTGATTCTTTCTACTGCATCCTTACATTCCCGTATTGTCTCCTTCATTTCCTTAAGCTCTACCATGTCTTTTCTATGTTCTATGTATCTCTTGTCCAATTTTTGGTTCTGTCTTTTCATTTTTTCATCCATTCCTTTTATTTTCTTAATCATCCATATTTTATATTCTCTTTCTGTAAAGTCCATTAATTCTTAATAGGAGGATTCTTCTGTAAAAGCTCTCTTGTGGTCCCTTGGAGGACTTGCTCTATTTTGGTTTTTCATGGTGCTTGATTTTTTCTGTTGTTTCCTCCTTATGTGTTTTTTCTTCATGTTCACTTCCTTGTGCTCCTTTTACCTTATCAGTTCCTCTTTTGCTTCAAATTACCTTGCTCAGAATTTAGGTAGTGAAGAGGCTTCTTGGCATGAGGTTAGAGGGAGGAGAATGGTGAAGAGTGAACAGGGAGATACAGGAGGAATGGAAAGAAAGTGGAAAAAACAAGGAAAGTGTAAGAGAAAGAAAAAAGAATGAAAAAAAAGAAAAAATGGAGGGGGTAATAACAGAAGAAAAATAAAAAAATTGATACATACATTAGAAGGAGAACAGGAAGGGAGGATGTGAGTGATAGAAGTGCTACCGATCAGTACGGACCAAGGCCACACCTGCAGCTCATGAATTTTGAGGAGGTGGGCTGGGTGAGTTTCTTGAAATCAGGCACTCCTTACCAACCTGAGCAGAGCTAGACTCTTCCTCTACCAAAAATAAGAAGAGAAAAAACGAGCAAAAACAAAAACCAAGATGGAAAAATTGAGTAAGGATGGAAAAAAAAAAAAAAGAAAAGAAAACCAAAAAGTTCTGCTGCATGATCTAGCTAATACTTCCATCCTAGGGCCAAAGGTGGAAAGGTCTCTTGGCCTCCTTGAGCCAGAGTATTGCTGTGGCCTACTTGCAAGACCACAATAGTGCCACACTAGCCCTCAGGAGAAAAAGGGGGAGAAAAGTCATAATAATAATGAAAAAAACCTAGATTAAGGAAATTAAAGATACTGTTGAACCAAATAAAGGAGAGGGAGGTAAGAGGAATAAAAAAATAAAGAAGGAAGATAAACAAACAAAAAAGGTTAGATATCTTAGCTGATGCAGAAGTGATTTATGTGGGAGAGATGAGAAAAGTAGAAGACTATATAAAGGGAGAATGCAGAGGAGTGAAATAGGGTGAGAAAATAAATGAGGATAAAATTCTGTCACTGAAAAATACAGGAGCCCTTGCTCTTGCTGAATGTAAAAATGGAAGTTAGGATAAGAACCAACCAAACAACTTAGCAAAAAAGAAAACACATCAAAACAAAAATTTAACCAGCAAATATCTTCTCTCATTCTGAGGGCTGTCTACTTGCTTTACTTACTGTGCTTTTGGCTATGCAGAAGCTTTTTAATTTGATGAGGTCCCAGTAGTGTATTTTTGATGTTCCTACCATTGCCTGGGGGGTACTCTTCATAAAATTTTCATCCAGGCCAATATTTCTTCAAGTGTTTTCCCAACACTTTCTTCTAGTATTTTTATAGTTTCATGTCTTAAGTTTAAATCTTTAATCCACTGAGTCTATTTTAATTAGTGGTGAAAGGTGTGGATCCAGTTTCAGTCTTCTGCAGGTCTCCAGTCAGTTTGCCCAGCACCATTCGTTAAATAGGGAATCTTTTCCCACTCAATGTTTTTAATTGGTTTGTCAAAGATCATATAATGGTAAGTTTCCAACAAAGGTTTAATAATCAGAATCCACAGAGAACTCAAATGTATTAGCAAGAAGAGAACAAATCATTCCCTCTCAGGGTGGGCAAGGGACTTGAAGAGAAACTTCTCTGAAGAAGACAGGTGCATGGCCTACAAATATATGAAAAAATGCTAACCATCCTTAATCATCAGAGAAATGCAAATCAAAACTACGTTGAGATATCATCTAACACCATTAAGATTAGCCCATATCCCAAAATCCCAAAATCACAGATCTTGGCGTGGTTGTGGAGAAAAGGGAACACTTCTACACTGCTGGTGGGATTGCACACTAATACGTTCCTTTTGGCAAGACATCTGGAGAGCACTTAAAGAACTAAAAATAGACCTACCATTTGAACCTATAATTCCTCTATTAGGTATATATCCAGAAGACCAAAAATCACACTACAATAAAGATATTTGTACCAGAATGTTCATTGCAGCCCAATTCATAATTGCTAGGTTATGGAAGAAGCCCCAAAGCCCATAGATCCACGAATGGATCAATAAATTGTGATATATGTACACCATGGAATACTATGCAGCTATAAAGAATGATGGAAATTTTACCTCCATCCATGTTTTCCAGCTCATGAATGGAGCTGGAAAATATTCTTTTTATCAAAGTATCCCAGGAAGGAAAGAAAAAGTATCCAATGTACTCATTCCTACTATGAAACTAATTTATAGCTTTTATAGGAAAGCTATAACCCAATTTTAGCCCAGGAATATGGGGAGAGGTGAGATGGAGGGGAGGGAAGGGAGGAGAGTGGTTGGAGGGAGGGCGATTGGTGGGGTCATGCCTGTGGTTCATCCTATAAGGGTACAAGTGAATCTTTCTAAGTGTAGAATATAAATGTCTTAACATAATAACTAAGAAAAAGACACGAAAGCTATGTTAACCAGTTGGATGAAAGTACTTCAAATTGTATACAGAAACAGTGCACTGTACCCCATGATAGTATTAATGTACACTGCTATGATTTAATAAAAAAAGAAAATAAATAAATTGGTTTCATAATAGTACTAAGAACAAAAAACAAAAAACAAAAATTTAAAAGCTCAAATACCCTGAGGTAAGCAAACTCAGCAACAAATATAAGGAGGAAAAAAGAAAAAGGGAAAAAAAGTAACAAGAACAGGGAAACAAATAAAAATATAAAAACAACAAAAAAATAGTTGTATATATATACATGTATACATACATATATATGTATAAATACCCTGGAGGGACCCTACTTTAGTAGGAATATATTTATGTTGCAATATACTGTCTGGACACGAGGTGGCACTGTGATGGACAACCCAGCTGTTAACCTCTCTTTATTTCTCAGGCTTAGACCTTTTTTTCCAATTTAGTTGTCTGCAGTGATCACCTGATTATTTGTTCTGCATTCAGATCCCACCAGGTTTGGATCTTATAGCTCTCCAAAATTCTTCAGAGGCAGGTCTCACAGTTTCCCCTAACAACAGTTCCCATGAGTGCAGGAGTCCTTGAGCCTGTCACTAGTGGAGGTCTGCTTCCAGCAGGCAGAATTAATAGGGCTGTGCCTTAGGCCCCCAGTAAGAGGCCTGCCCTCACAACCTTCTCATGACCTTTGTAAAATGGCTTCCCCCTGACTTCCAGGACCTTCCCAGTCTTGCCCCCTGCCAAACCGAGGCAAAACCACTCCAATCTGGCCACCAGACACCATTTGTGTGTGCACAAACCTATAAGCTTTGCACTCAACACTTAAGTTCCCCTGAGAACCAAACACTGCAAAAGGCTTCTTCTCAGACCTCTGTTGGGGAGCTCGCCATTTCCCCTGGCTCTCAAAAACTTGCTTAGTGTGTCAATTCTCCACATCTGTGTCTTGCACACTGAATCCAGCAGTTCCCCACATCACTGTGCACCTGAAGCCACAACTCCATGCAAATTCTCCATGCCAGGTATGATCCCGCCCTCTCCCCATCTATCTGCACCAGGGGAGCTCAATTAAATGATTCTTCCCATCTGCCATCATACTCTGCTCCCAAGAATGATCTTTTAAAATGTGAATGAACTACGGAAATAGAATTGAGTTCTTAATTTGATTCTCAGCATGATTGTTATTAGTGTATAGAAATGTTACTGATTTGTATGCATTATTTTGTAATTTGAGATTATAATTAATTTATTCATCAATTCTGGGAATCTTTTGGTATAGTTTTTAGGGTTTTATAGGTATAAGATCAAATTATCAGCAAATAGGGAAACTTTTACTTCCTGATTTTTGATTTGGATACACTTTATTTCTTTCTCTTGCCTGATCACTCTGGCTAGGACTTTCATCAGTTTCTTGAATAAAAGTAGTAATAATGGGTGCCCTTATCTTGTTCCACTTCTTAGGAGGAATACTTTTGACTTTTCCCCACAGCATGATATTGGCTATGGATTTGCCATATATGCCTTTCATTATTTTGAGGTATGTTCCTTCTATGCCTAGTTTATTGGAGATTTTTATCATGAAGCAGTGCTAGATTTTATTGAATGATTTTTTTGCATTTATCAAATGCATTTATCATCTCTTTTGTGTGAGATGATCATATGGTTTTTGGTTTTAATTTTGTTTATGTGGCAAATCACATTTATTGACCCACATCTGTTGAACCATCCGTGCATCCCTGGGATGAAACTCATTGGATAGTGGCGAATTATTCTTTTGATGTGCTTTTGGATTCAGCTTGATAGTATTTTATTGAGTATCTTGCATTTATGCTCAGGAAGGATATTAATCTGTAGTTTTCTTTTTTTGTTGTGTCCTTTTCTGGCTTTCTTGTGTGTGTCCTTTCCTGGCTTTTTTTGTTGTATCCTTTATAGAATGAGTTAGGAAGGATTGCCCCATTATTGAGTCTTTCAAAAGTTTCAGTAGGATTGGTACCTTTGTAGGTCTGGTAAAATTTGACTGTAAATCAATCTGGTCCTTTTTTTGTGTGATATTTTTTTCTTTTTACTGATTCAACCTCATTTCTCATTATTTGTCTGTTCATTTCTATTTCTTACCATTTCAAGCTTGAATAATGTTTCCAGGAATTTATCTATTTCCTCTAGATTTTCTAATTTTTGTGCATAAAGGTGTTCACAATAGTCTTGGATAATCTTTTGTATTTCTGTGGTATCAGTTGTAATGTCTTCTTAAGATTTAGGAATATACTTAACTAGAGCTATGACAGAGCTCTACAAAGAATACTAGAAAACACAAACAAAAGATCTTGTAGATGACGCAAACAAAGGGAAAAGCATCCCATGCTCGTGCACTGGAAAAATCAATATTATTAAAACGTCCATACTCTCCAAAATGATTTACAGATTCAATGCAATTCCCATAAAAAATCATTTTCCACAGAAGTAGATAAAACAATCCTAAATTTCATATGAAATCAAAAAGTAGCTTGAATAGCCAAAGAAATCTGAAGGAAAAAGAACAAATCTGGAGGCATCCGAATACTTGACTTCAACTTATGCTACAAGGCTGTAGTAACCCAAACAGCATGGTTTTGGCATAAAAGTAGACACATAGATCATGGAACAGAATAGAGAACTCAGGAACAAAACAATACACTTATAATTAACTGATCTTCAAAAAAGAAGACAAAAACATACATTGGGAAAAGAACACCCTATTTGATAAATGGTACTGGGAAAATGAGAGCGCGACATGCCAAAGAATGAAACTATATCTTTATCTCTCACAGTATACAAAAAGTAACTCAAGATGAATTAACAACTTAAATATAAGATGTGGAACTCTAAAAATTCTATAAGAAAACCTACAAAAAACTATGGTCAACATTGACATAGACAAATAACTTATGACTAAGCCCCAAAAGCAAATACAACCAAACAAAAATAAATAAATGGGAGTTAAACTTAAAATCTTCTACACAGCAAAATAAATAACCAAAAGAGTACATAGACAACCTACAGAATGGGGAAAATATTCACAATCTTTATATTCAATAAAGGACTAATATACAGAATCTGCAAGTAATTAAAAAAAATAGCAAAAAAAAAGCAAATAACCCCATTAAAAAGTCGGCAAAAGACATGAACAGACATTTTTCAAAAGAAGATATAAGTGATCCACCAACATAAAGAAATTCTCTGGCAGCACCTGTGGCTCAAAGGAGTAGGGCGCTGGCCCCATATGCTGGAGGTGATGGGATCAAACCTAACCCCGGCCAAAAACTGCAAAAAAACAAAACAAAAAACCCCCCAAAATTCAACATCACTAATCATAAGGGAAATGCAAATGAAAAGCACAATGAAATATCATTTTATGCCTGTCAGAGTGGCCATTATTAAAACCTATAGATGTTGTCATGGATCCATTGAAAAGGGAATTCATATACATTTGTGGTAGGAATGTAAATTAGCACATCATCTATGCAAAACACTATGGACATTCCATAAAGAACTAAAAGTAGACTTACTATTTGATCCAACAATCCTATTGCTGGGCATCTACCCCAAAAGAAAGAAGTCATTATACAAAGAAGACACGTGCACTCATATGTTTATTGCAGCACAATTCACAATTGCAAAGTTGAAAAATTAAGTTTCTTGCCCATCAACTGATAAATGGATAAAGAAAATGTGACATACATATCTATACATCTTGGAATACTACTCACTGATAAAAATGAAATAATGTCTTTTGCAGCAACTAAATGGAACTGGAGGCCATTATCCTAAGTGAAGTATCTAAGGAACAGAAAACCAAATATGGCATGTTCTCACTTACAAGTGGGACCTAAACCATTGGTGTACCTGGTCTTAAAGAGTTGTATAATGGATGATGGAAACTGAGAAGGGGGGAAGCTGGGAGGGGCATGAGGAATGAAAAATAGCTATTGGGTGCAATGTACAGTGTTTGGGTGATGGGTATACAGAAAGCCCAGACTTCAGCACTATACAATTCATCCATGTAACAGAAAAATCCTTTGTACTCTTTAAATATATTGAAATGTAAAATATAAATTAACATCATACCACACCCCTGCTTAAATATTTTAATGGTTTCCCATTGCATTTAAAATACCAAACCCTTAATATGCCCTACAAACTGTGCACAGTCTCCAGAGACTATCTTTATAGCCTCATCTCACAGCATTCTTCCCCCCCCCCCCCCGTTCACACTTCTCCAGGTACACTGACCTTCTTCCTTGTCCTCAGACATACTGTTTTCTTCTCTATCTCATGCCTTACCACATAGCCTTTTGACTTGGACATGTTCTGCCCATTTCTTTGCTTGGGTCACTTCTTAACATCTAGCTCTCTAGTTAAATGTTAATTCCTCAGAGAAACTTGGGTTGAGACCCCAAACTAAGCCAGATGAATTCCTTATTGTGATCTATCATACCATTCTTTACTTAATATTGCTTTTTGTAATCTATAATGATGTTTTAAATTTTGTGATTATTTAATATTTATCTCTCCCCAAGTCCTGTGAGGAGAGTACCACCCACCAAGGGAGATGGCCTTCAGGGAAGTTTCTCAAGCTAGGTCCTCCTTGAAGTCAATATGCTTGTTTCAGAATCTCTACAATCTTTGCTTTCTATTTATGTAGAGAACAATTTTTAGCTCAGATTACCTCTCCAAACCCCTCCCTGCCAAGCAATTCTTCATGGGAACAGAAAAGTCACAGTTACTTTGGGTTTCAGAAATGCCATTACTCCTGCCTTCATTACCAGATAACAGGGACAGGGTGCTCGGATTTTGAAGTTCAACAGAGCTTCAACTACTTGCATGTGACACCAAAACCAGTGATATGCAGTCAATATGAAAGCTATAACCAAATAGCCTAAGAATGTGGGGAGGGGGGAGGGAGAAGGGAGGGGGGAATGGGTGGAGGGAGGGGGATTGGAGGGACCATTTTTGAGGTTTATCTTACAGGGGTACAAGTGAAACTAAGAGTAGAATCAGAATGTTTTAAAACAATAACTGAGAAAATGACATGAAGGCTGTGTTGATCAGTTTGATGGAAGTATTTCGGA
>CAUYQV010195262.1:0-44707 GCA_963574575.1 Galagoides demidoff
TCCCAGCTACTTGGGAGGCGGAGGCAGGAGACTCGCTTGAGCCCAGGAGTTGGAGGTTGCTATGAGCTGTGATGCCATGGCACTCTACCCAGGGGGATAGCTTGAGGCTCCGTCACAAAAAAAAAAAAAAAAAAAAAAAAAAGAAGGGAATAAGGTTCTGGAGTGAGTGGAATGTAATGAAAATGAAGAAGCTTATCGGTTTTATTATTTTTAGCATTTAATAACTAGATACATTTGTGTACAAAATTCCTTTATTATTGAAATCCCTGCAGCAAAAATAACTTGGTTATTACCCATCTAAAAACTCTCTGGCCCCTAATTTCCTTTTCCTACTGAAACGGCACTTTTGATAACATCTTTTGCATAGTAAGAAGCATCTTAGGAATGATGCTATTGTGTTACAGCAGAATGGATTATATTTAATAAATGGTGTTGGTTAACTTCATGCAACTCACAGGGGAAAGAAGGAAATCATTAACACTGAAATGACTGGAACTGAACTCTCTTTATTCCGAAATTAGGCCTTCATCACACCTAAGAGAAGCACTTCCTGTCTCACTGGACTCTTCCTACTCCCTCTCCCCTACTTCAGTGATTTCCAACCACTGTGCCCCAGCACACTAGTGTGCTGTGAGAGGATCTTAGGTATGCTGAGAAAATTTTTAACAAGTAATTTAATGATCTTTTAAAACGTTGAAAGCACAGGGTCTTGTTTTTGTAGTTTTTGGCCGGGGTTGGATTTGAACCCGCCACCTCCAGCATATAGGGCCAGCATCCTACTCCTTTGAGAGCCACAGGTGCCACCCTGTTTTTTGTTTGTTTGTTTGTTTTTTTAAACACTCTTGGATCAACATAATTTAAGTGTGCCGTGGAAGTTTAACTACAGGTTTAAGCGTGCCGTGAGATAAAAAGTTGACCACCACTGACCTAGTCCTGTCAATGCTACCTCCTGGGCATCTCATGAATCTGCCCACTTTTCTCCAGCAAACTGAATTCCAACAGCTCAGGTTAGACCCCCATCATCTCGTATCTGAATTTCTACAACAGCTTCCTAATGAGTCTTTCTCTCTACATTTTTGTGCTTTTCCAAACCACTCTCCCAAGCCGTACCCACAGAGACCCTTCTAGACACAAATCCACCCGGCTGCCTCCCTGCTATGCTCCTTCAGTGGCTCCCACTGAAGCTCCCTACAGAGGCCAACACAACCCTGCATTTTCCAGCTTCTGCATGTTTCTGCAGACTCATCTCTTGCCACTTTCCCCCCACAAGCATTCCTTTCCACACACAGTGAAGTTACTTCACTCCTCTTGCTCCCTAGGCTTTGTACAGGCAGTCCCTGGGTTCAAACAAGATAGGTTCTATAGGTTTAAGTTGAATTTGTATGTAAGTTGGAACAGATCTATTTACCTGTTACTTGTAATAGCCTCTATTTTTAAGTGCACGTCGTAGTCAGTCGGATGTTTATAACTCAGGGACTTACTGGAATAGCCTCTGTTCGCAAGTGTGCCTGGTATGTAAGTTGGGTATTTATCACTTGGGACTGTTTGTATGTGTGTTGTCCTTGCATTAACCACCCTTTTCTACCTCTCCTACTTGCCTCCTTACCTCCTCTAGAAGCTGACCTGACACCCCTCCCCACTGGTCTGTGTCGGATTCTAATCTCTCTGCTCCCTAAGCATCTTGTGTTATGCTTGTCAGAGCTGAAACCATCCTGAATTGCATCCTCAATTGCACTCTTCGTGTCTCTCTTTTCACTCACTAGACTGGTGGTAGGGACTGTGCTTTTCATGTTTACCCCCATACCTCTAGGCTTAACACAGCTCAGCAGTTAATTGGTTGAATGGATGAATTAATGAAAGAATGAACAGCCTAAGTGGTATTATAAAAACCATCACAGTGCACCCTTCACAGAAGGACTCACAGACCCAGAAAAGCAATTATGTTCACAATTATAATTTATCACAGCAAATAGATACAGTTTGAAATGGGGTGGGGGGCAAATCATAGGCAGAGTCTAGGCAAAAATGAAGTGTAACCTAATTACCCTCTCCCAGAAGAGTCTCACAGACAGCACTTACTTCCTCCAGTAGCAACGTATGACAAATACATGCCAACCAGGAAATCCCACCTAAGCCTTGGTTGCCGGATTTTTATTGGGAGTCGTAAGTGAACATGAATGACTCTTTAGAGAACTAAAAGTAACACATATGGCTGAAGTCCCCTCCACACATAGATCCTCGTGCTTCCGTGAAGTTTGGTGTCACCCTTCCCCAATCTGAATTTATCCCCTTTAGGCTGTCTTTTCAAAAAACTGGTAAAAATGGCCATAAAGTTCATAAATTGCACCTCCTAGATAAAGCACTCAGCTACAACTTGGATACTACCTAACAAATGCAAACAATGTAACCCAATCATAAATACTCTTACGTTAATAAAAATAATTTAAATTGGACATGAACTTTATGGCCATCCTCTATAATGCCATATTTTTTTTTTTCCTAATCTACTTTTTATGGCACATAGAACTTTAGGTCTTCAGTTTTACAAATACAGTAGAATCTCTGTAAGTTGACCACCTAAGGGCTTCCAACAAAGTAGTTAACATATAGAGGAGGTCAACATGAGGAACTGGGCCTGCTGTACTGATATGTACACGTGGTACTTGTCCAGTCTATGACGATTAGGTCAACTCAAGGAGATGGTCAATGTAGGAAGATGGTCAACTATGGAGGTTTCTACTGTAGTTTCTTTCAAAATATGGTCTATAGACCTTCCATTTGATCCTGCAAACTCATTACTAGGTATCTATCCAACAGGAAAAAAAAAATCATTTTATCACAAGGATGTTTGCACTCAAATGTTTATAGCAGCTCAATTATAATCACAAAGATGTGGAAACAACCCAAGTGCCCATCAACACATGGATGGATTAATAAACTGTGGTATATATAAATTTATAAATATATAAATGAACTGATATATCCATATATACATAGTACAATAGTACTCCATGCTATATGTTCAGCCAAGGAAAAGGATAGAGACTTTACATCTTGTATATTTACCTGGGTGGAGTTAGAGAATGTACTCCTTAGTAAAGTATCTCAAAGATGGAAAAGTACCCTAGGTACTCAATACTAATTTGAAACTAGTAGATGAATAACCACAGGCCCACATGAGAGAAAAACAAATTCAGGTGGAGGCAGGAGGAAGGGAGAGAGGGAGCTCGGTAAGCCCCCACTTAGCAAGGACAGTATACGGCACACGTCCCAGATAAAGGACTCAGCTATAACTTGGGTGCTACCTAACGAATGCAAACTATGTAACCCAATCGTATATACTCTTATATTAATAAAAAAAGTTAAGAAAAAACAAAATATAGTCCACATTTATTTTGAAACTCAAAACCTAAAGTATTTTATCTTTTTTTTTTCCTTCAAAACAACCTTTCCTAATGGTAATGTATCCTAGTTACTATCTGAGCAGGGTCAGAATGCTAGGACAGCAGAAAATATCAGGACAGAAGAATATTTCAAAATATAATCTCACTACATTTATGAATCTCCTTGTAAATTTCTCAAGAGAAGACAGAGTCTTCCATATCATTCGAAGTCCTCATATATGTGGCTGGCACCCAAGCCACTGAGCTACAGGCACCAAGCCCATTTGAAGTCCCAAAAGCATGTTGCTCATAAGTTTATAGTAGGCCAAGTCTATATGGCCATACTCCCTTATCTTCTACAAATGAAACAATAAATATGAAAACAGCATATTGTCTACATCCAAAAGACTGAAAAAATTATTGCTGAAACTGAACCCCAATACTTTAAGTACCATTTCCAAATTTATCTCTTCACCAAAAAAGGTAACTAACAACTTGAATGTATATAGAATTCAAGACCAGCCTGGACAACATAGAGAGACCGTTTATACAAAAAAATTAAAAATTAGGTGGTGGCACCTGTGGCTCAGTGAGTAGGGCATCAGCCCCATATACCAAGGGTAGCAGGTTCAAACCCAGCCCTGGCCAAACTGCAACAAAATAGGCAGGCATTGTGGTGGGCGCTTGTAGTCCCAGCTACTCGGGAGCTTTCGGTAAGAGAATTGCCTAAGCCCAAGAGCGAGAGGTTGTGAGCTGTGATGCCACAGCACTCTACTGAGGGTGACAAAGTGAGACTCTGTCTCTAAAATAAAAATAAAAATTAGTAAAAGGCAAAAGATTTATATGATCTGAAGAGAAACCAGAGTAAAACTTAGCTGGGCATGGTGGTTTATGCCTTTAGTCTATAAGGAAAGGTGTGAGCGGTGGCACCCAGAGACAGGATGTAGTGGAGGTGTTCAGGCCAGATTTATTTAATGTGCTGGGTTGGCCAACCCAACAGAAATGACACCCGAACTGTATATTGAAAGATAAGATACCCTGTCTTTCAAGACAAGGGGAGGAGGAGCTGCCTGGGTAATGTGAAGATGCCATCTGCACCCGAGGGCACTTAGACACCCCTTTATATGGGCTATATATATGGGGCGATAGGGGGTAAGAAAATTTCACAGCTACCTACAAGGTTAGGGTCCTTTGGCATGAACTTCTGGGAGTGGGACTAACCAGAGATTTTGTGTCTTTGTCTTAGGAGGAGAGGAGAAAGAGGAGAAAGGGTTCATGTGAGGTTGCATTAGGCCCCCCAACATTTAAAAAATGTTAGCAGGTCCTTAGGCTGAAACAACTCTGGCACAACCTACTAGCAAACCAAAACCCAATTCGAGATAGACAGTAAAAGGAAACATAAGCTTAGTGAATCAGAAACTTCTAACTAACCTCCAGAGATTTTACCAATCCTAAACCAAGAACTAACCTTGAACTAGGGACTTTCTGCTTTAACCAAACATTTCGTTTGTTTTGCTTCCACAAACATCTTATAAATGTCTTCCCCTCACACCCCCTCAGTGGAGTCCAGGACCGAGCACTTGAGGTCTGGCACTGCCCACTTCATGAATTTCTGCCTGTGCAAATAAGTTCTTTAAAATGTTAATATGCCTAGATATATCTTTTAACAAAAGCAACCAAACTTTACAGAAATTAAAAACTAAAATTTTCCATAAGAAAATATTGGAGGTGGGCAGGGTGGATTAGACTAGGCTATAGATCGAAGGCCAAATCCAAATTAAAGAAAACCTAATGAGAACCAGGCAGAGGGCTAAAAGAAATTTCAAATGCCCTCTTCACCCTGGCACTGCTTTGTTTAGAGTCCCTGGGAGTCTGTATTTAAGAAGATAAAATGTGAACGCATTTGCTAAGGAAATCTCTGGGGTTTCTTGTGTAACACTATGGGCTCCATGAATGGTTAGTAGTATCAAGGATGAAGCATATGGGAAGCAGAAAAAAAAAAAAAAAAAAGAGGATTGCTCAAAGGAAGGAATCACAAATGCAGACACCTAAATAGAATTGCGTGAACTTCATTGAAAGCTGTAGAAAAGACTGAAAACAAAATATTAAAGTTAATACAACTGCTCAACTTCACATTGCTATGCATGTATAACCACAAAGATATATTTTAAGTGTAAAAATTTCAAAGACTGTTGTATAGCCTTGAATGTCATTTCTTTAAAAGAGAATAAGCTGAGAGAAGAGAAAGGCGTGTGATTTTAATGAAGGTTAATGACAACGTAAAGCTCCTTTGCAAACAATAGTTCATTGATTAGCAAAAGCCCATGCCTGTCTGCACAGCCACCAAAACACAGAAAGCGTGTTTTAGTACAAAATCCATAAGTTACACCAAGACATTCTAAATCTGGACCAACACTATCACCCTATACAATGAGCCAAATCTCACATGTAGGGATTGCTTCTCTCCTGATCATCCTGTGTCAAGTGTCAAAGGCAACCAGAGAAGACTGGCTGAAGGACCGACGGCCTCCGCAGTGTTCCTGAGCTAGCATGAAAGTTGGCCTAGTCCAACATCAGATCAAAGACAGAATTATTTTGTTACAAAAACACAGAACAATTTTAAGGAGCAAGAGAAAACGTTAATGTGGTCTAAAATTCCAGCTAGCATAATCAACCAAAAACAACTCCAAAAGTCTCCTCCAAATTTTAATTTGCTTTAATTACAAATGACAAACACAGTTAACATAAGCCGTGACAGTCTGAACTAATTTGACTAAGCACGCAGTGCAGTGTTGGCAAGGTCAGGCTTTTGTGCTCAATTACTGTTCATTCATGCTGACTTTAAAGAAACTGTTTTGTAAGAAGGAACAATGATCCCTCTATCCCAAGAACAATTAACGAATGTGAAAAGCTAACTAACAATCCAATGGGGGACTGCATTTAGTCAGAATCCTAAAGGCATACAAACACACGTGAAAGTCTGTTTGTAAATTGATTCTGTTTATCACAAATCTGTAAAACTTCCTATGAGTCAGTTTGTGACCGCGTGTGAAGATGTCAAGAGTGTGGTCCAGAGAGGAAAGAAAATCTATCCGCTAGGAAAATTGAGACAGCTGGCAGGGGGAGAATTAACAAATAACCAAAATGGAGGCTGCAGTTACCACTGCACAGAGCAACACCCGTGAAACCGAGGCCAGGACCCTGAATGGAGCTGTTTTAAAATCTGGATAAAAATCACAGGTGATCTTCTCTTTGGGACAGACCCCCTTTCTAATTCTCTTTTTTGTAGGATGAAGGAGTATTTCACTACACCAAGAGACAAAAACAGGCTGTAAAGTTCTTACTATCACTTATTCCCCCCACCCCAAAAAAGGAAGGAAAAGCAGCACTGTCATATAAGCATTATCTACCTGATGCTTTAAGGTGGGAATGTTTAGCTATCTGAATGGTCTAGAGCCCCAGAACTGTTCAAACTGCCCAGTTCCTGGGGAAGGTACAAGAGTGATATCTGATACTTTTACCAGCAAGGCTGGGTGGCCCTTCCAGAGGAGGAAAACGTTCTTGCCCTTGTTAACTGCTTTCCTCCAGTTGAAACTGGGGGCCAGTGGTGCTATCTAATCACAGCTTTATTAATGAATCCATGAAATGAGAAATAGATGATTTCTTAAATAAAAATACCTAAAAAGAACAAAAACTGAGCAAGTTTAGATAATGTGTGACCTAGTCTTTGTTGCAAGTATGTCAACAGTGTAACGTAGTATCCATCATATATAGGATCCTTATGGAAACTCTGCACAGTTAACATTGTTACATACACCATGTATTATTTGTACTTTCCTAACTGCAAATTTCAGAAGCCTATCACAAGTTTTTTTTAAAAATACGTTTATTGATTCACGTTTCTGGAAACAATCCAAATGTCCATCAACTGATAAATGGATGAAGAAAATGTGGTCTATCCATACAATAAAATATTATCCAGCCATAAAAATTAATGGTGTACAGATACTACTACAACATGAATAAGTCTTGCAAACAACCACCATCCTTTACCCCCACCACTGTAATTCCACATCTAAGTCTGTTGATGTCACCATTTCTCGCTATTCATCAGCTTTCTTGGTTTTATATCCAGAGCTCCTTGTCTAAATTTTGTGATCCTATCCTTACAATCACTCTTCAGAAAATATCCATAACTACTATGCCTTCTCCCCCTCTATTAGCCTTGCCCAGTGTATCAGCTTGGGCTGCCACAAAAAAATACCATAAATTCAGTGGCTTGAACAACAGAAATTTTCTCACACTTCTGGAGGTGAGAAGTCCCCCATCAAGGTCCAGCAGACTCAGTTCCTGGCAGCGGCTCTATCCTGGATTGTAGATCACTATCTTCTCACAAATCCTCACATGAAGAGAGAGAAAAAGCCCGAAAGCTCCCAGATGTCTCTTTTTACAAGGATACTAATCCTCTCTGGGTCCCACCCTTATAACCTCATTCAACCTTAATATTTACTTACTCTAAATGCAATCTTTGGGGTTATAAATATATAAATCTGAAAGGGGATACAATTCTGTCCCCACACCTAGTAAAACCCCAACCACAGACCAACCCTACCCCTTTTACCATGGCTGCACCAAACAGTTAAACTGTACTAAAAAAAAATTTACCCCATTGAATAGCTTCCCTTGAAGTTTATGATTACAAACCTCAAAGGGCCTGCAGCGAGGCCCCACTGTCTGGTGGTCCCATTGTGTTTACTCTTCCATCCCCCCAAATAACTTCTTGCCTAAACCTCACATACTTTCTCTTCCCCACCACCCGTAATCACAGCTTCTGCCCTTGCCTTAAAGTTCATTAGAGACTGAAGTTAACCAGGCTTCCTTGAGCTCTTTGCGTTCCTAAGCAAACCTTCAAACTCACCTGCACCTGTTCCCAGCCTGCCGTTCTCCCCCCTTCAGTGAAAGCAATCTTCCTCCTCCTGTGTGTATAACAGGATGTTCAATGAGAGCTTTTCCTATGGTATCGAAATTAGGTTAAGGCTCCCAAACTGGAAACAATGAGTGATAATTACCCCAACGTTCCATAAAATGTAAGATAGCAGAGCTAGTCCACAATTATCAACTCCATCTCCCATTCCAGACAAAAAGAACCCTAGAAATTTGAAAATGGGATAGAAGTTACAGAGGTAGTGTTCCCAGCCTAGTTAGAAATGATGTGGCATGTTCCCTCGCCTCTCTGTGGAGGAAGACAACCCCATCCCCAACCAAACCAAGCAGTGGGAACCCAGGAGAACCGCTGATGGAGAATGAGGAAGAGATTAGCATCCCTCTCCCCAGACAGACATTCAGTAAGCCATCGGACACTGCTGTGTTATCATGCAAAAGAAGCCAAGCCCAGCCAGTGAGTTCTCAGGAAGACTGGACACATGTTTCCTAGAGCTAGGGGACCTAGAAGAGTTTAAATCCATTTTTTTGATGATTGTTGAACATTTTTAACCCTCGCCACTTTCTCTTCCCTTGTGCCCTAGAACTTGGCAAGCTAACAAGAAGGCTCTGGCGCTCCTGCTTTGGCACCAGACTACACAAGCCTCTGCCTACCCACATACAGGGCCTCTCACCCTAGCCCCACCCCAGGACCACCATTAAACCTTCTCCACTCTCTCTCAAGCCATCTTTAGCATGTGAAGCCTTTCTTGCTCTCCCCAAAAAGCCTCATTACATAAGCAATAAACCTTTCTGAACTCTCGCTTGGTTTGTGTATAAACATCAGTCTTGATATCCAAACCAAATTTGGCGTAAGGGTCCACTCTACTCCCATAAAGTGGCCATAACACAGACATTTAAAGATACGTGCCTGCTTCCCACATAGAGAATTTGGAAAGCAGAGGGTGACTGGAGCCACCGAAATGGCAGAGCAAGAAAAAAGGCCAATAGTTGAGAAAAGCTACAACTGTGTGTGTTGGGGGGCAAGGATGTGTGAATCTGCCAGCCAAGAGAACTCAAGTCCAGTTTGGAGGTACCTCACCCAAGAGGGCTAAAAATCAAAACAAGAGAATCTCAGCAGCAGAAGCTGTGCCACAGACCACAAGAAGCAGAAGCTGGGAGGGTTACAAACTTAACCAAGAGAGCACTACATTAGGACACTGTGCAGTGGTCCCAGCAGAGGTCACCCAGATAACCCACAACACATCCCACATCATGGCCAGCTTTTGGATTCTGCAGCCATGGTAAACATGAAAAGCTGCCAATATAAGTCATAGGAGAACTCCATTGGCTCCAGAAATTTTTTCATCCCTTTTCTACTCCCTTCTCCTGTGTCCCAACTCTGGAAGAGCCATAAAAATTGTAGGGAAGATCAGACAAGGTGGTTCAGGCCTGTAATCCCAGCACTGTGGTAGGCCAAGGCAGGAGGATTGCTAAAGGCCAGGAATTTGAGACCAGCCTGATCAATGTAATGAGACCCCAACTCTACAAAATTAGCCAGATACGGGGCTGCGCGTTTGCAGTCCCAGCTGCTCCCCGAGGCTGAGGCAGAAAGATGGTTTGGGGCCAGGAGTTTGAGGTTGCTGTGAGCTATGATGATGCCATGGCACTCTCGTAGCCTGGGTGACAGACTGAGACCCTGTCTCTAAAAATTAAATAAAAGTTATTGAGAAAGAACAAGGCTAAAAAAGACCTCTCTGGACTGGTGAGCTAGGCTCTGGCATCTGCTTAGGCTGTAGAAATCTGGAAAGAGCATCCCACCCTTACAGCAACAACAGTAACAGCAAAACCACACAATCTGAAAATTCACAATTCTTGACCCCAAAGAACTGAAGTGACAAGGCAACCAACTAACTGGAAACCTTAAGCTAGATACCTCCCAAGAGAGGTAGGTGGGACAGGAGCTCTTGTTACCTGGCTCACCACCAAACACTGGCAAAAAGAAAAGAATTCCACCAAATATCTTAACTAATTGCTAGTGGCTAGAAGTGGACTATTGCTGTGGACTAAATTTTGCACCCCCCAAAAAATTCACATTTTGTAGCCTTAGCCACCTATATGATGGTATTTGAAGATGGGGCCTTTGAGAAGTTATTAGATTTAGATGAGGTCATGATAGTGAATCCTCCTGATGGAACTTGTACTCTTATAGAAGGAGACCACGGAACAATCTCTCACTCTTCTTCCCTCTCCCTCCGCCTCTCTCCCGGCCATACAAGAGCAGAAGACATCTACATGCCAGGAGAGGATTTTTACCAGGAACTGAATCAGCCAAGCCCTTCATCTGGGACTTCTCAGCCTACAGAAGTGTGAGAAATACATTTCTATTATTTAATCCACCCAGTTTGGCCCAAGACAACTAAGACAGCTACCCAGAGAATAAAGAATCCTCTCCCCCCAGGGGCCCAAATTCAGAATAAATTTGCAACAACTTACAAGTTCTTCTCCATGGACCTCACTGGGTAAGGACAAGAATCCTGAGAAAGTGTCCCTCAAGGGCACAGGCCTAAGGAGTGCAGCATCACCGTGGGAAAGGCAGAGCCCCCTGGGCCCTTCTTCTCTGTTTCTCCAAAGGAACAGATGCCTGAGTGTCACGAACCGGCACGAGATGGGGACCTCTCGAGACCCGGCTTGAAGAGGGAAGAGTTGACCCAGTGGAAAGGTGAAAATTGGGAACAAGCCAGAAAGACTGGGAGAGGCAAAGAAAGACAGGAGCCATGAGATAGGATGGGGTGGAGAGGGCTGACACAGCTGGTGGCTGCAGCTAGCCCCTGAACCATGGAAACAATATCTTAACAAGGTTACACAAATCTTAACACATGGGCTGGAGATCAACCTTAAAGAGGAAAAACTGTGGGCTTGGCAATAACAAAGTGTGCATGGGCCACGTGACTTCTGACAGGTGAAAACAATGTTGATAAGGGAGGAGAAGTGGTTGGGGGTCACCCCTGAGCATTTCCCAGGCTGTGGGGGGCCCTGCCAGCCACAGCTCGCCCCCCACACCTGAGAAACTGTGGGGAGGCAGCAAACTCTGATGCACTTGAGACACTGTGAGAACCCCTGGCAGCTGGGGGAGGAAACAGGACACAACCCTCTGCCCCTGGGGAAGGGGCAGAACGCAGTGCTAGGATGGGCAGGAGCACTGGGAATGCTACCTGCCCAAGACCCCAGATAGAGTGCCAGAGGGATAATCAGAACAAGAGACAGCAGCCCCTCACCTCCAACCCAACAAGGTTCTAGTAACAAGTAGAACAGGAAAGAGGCATCCACAGACGCTGTCTGAGGAGCAGTGCCAAGGGCAGCAGGAAACAGAGGGAATACTAAAGTGAATTCTGGAGAGAATTCAATGAAAGGGTCAGTCCCAGGCCTAATGAGCAATGCAGCGCCACTCCGGACTACCAACAGTGGGAAGCTGCTGTGGCCTGAGCAGCGAGGGGAGAAACAGGTGCATTGGAGTCAGAGCTGAAGTGGGCAAGCGAGGAGGAGTTATGGCAGCACAAAGATGCAGATACCACCACACCATAGGAATTATGTCTCCTAGTTTTTAGTTTCTCTCTTCTCCTGCCTTCCGATATCCTGCTGATGCTTCCATTGGCTGACCCAACCAAAGCCAGGGGGCAGAGAGCGAGGATGTTGCAATCCATAATGACCAGGGCTCTGGCATAGGGCAGAGCCAAGAAGGGTGGAAAATGGATGGAGTGGGCAAATGAAAAATGCAACCCAGTGCTCTCCCCACATCAATGCTGACTCCGACCCTATAGCCTGGGCAGCCTCTCTCTCCTCATTTCTCTTCTCTATTCTCTCTACTCTCTAAGTCAGCAGTTGTCAACCTGTGGGTCACGACCCACAGGAACTGTATTAAAGGGCCACAGCATTAGGAAGGTTGAGAACCACTGCTCTAAGTGATGTCACACCTCTCCATGGTTTGTGATGTCAGTGGCATGATGGTTACTTTTATATTTACATCACCCTCGTCCTCTCCTCTGAGTACTACACTTGGATCCCCTAGCTGTTGACAGCTACTCTCAGGTGCTTCAAACATTGCATTTCTGACATCCCAAGTCCAATATTCTAATTCCTCCCTCATATCCAATTCATCAGCCAGTTCTATCTATCCCACCTCTAAAATATATTCCAAATCTGTCCATCCTTTCTCATTGTCATCCCTGCTAACACATTGGTTCATGCCACCACATTACGCCTGATCAATGTACTTCTCTCTCGCCCTCTTCTGATCCATTGCAGACTTGGCAACCCGAGGGACTCTGTTTATACTTCCCAGTGCTTTCCCAAATCCTGTACCATGCTCAGCCTTCCTCTACTTCACATCCACCATGTTTCTGCTTACTATTATACACTGACACTGGCTTTTCCATGTTCTCACAAAGATCAAATTCCTTCCTGACTCAGGGCAATCCTTCCCTCACAAGTCACTGCTCCTGCTGGCCCCTGAGTTTCTGAGGCGTCTTCTCATCCTTCGGTTTGTTTTCAACATCTCCTCCTCAGGAAGGCTTTCCCTGATCACCAGACATGAAGTTTGGTTTTTTCTCCATTCTATTATTCTCTTTTACCCAGTTTAAATCCTTCTTAACATTAACCACGTTCTAACTTATCTGCTTATGTGTTTGGTTGTGTTTCTGTCAGCTTCTCACACTATACTGCAGGCTCCACAAAGCAGAGATTATGCCCTCTGACTGTCTTGACACCTCTGTTTCCCCTAAGCCTAGCAGTGTTTCTGGCATAAACGATATATTCAATAAATACTATTATACCTTCTCACGTTTTCCATGTGCCAGGAATATGCTTAGTTCCACAAAAATAATATTTCATTTAAATCCACATAACAGGCCTGGGAGGTAGGTATTATCATTCCCATTTAAAAGCGAGGAAACTGAGACATAGAGTAACTTACCAAGGGTCATGCATTTAAGAAGGGAAAGAGGCAAGCTGATGCCAGAGTCAGCACTTTTAACCACTATGCAGTATCCTCCCCCACGTTTGTTTCATGAATGAGTTAAATAATATAGTGGAGTGACATAGATTATTCCCATACGTCTGTCTGGGGAAGTCAAAGAGGAGAATACTGAAGACTGAGTTTGCCAGATTGACACATGGGAGGAGTGTCTGCCAAGGACAGAGAATCATACATGCAAAGGCACAGAGGCAGGAGAAAGAGTGGTGTGCTGCAAGGGGAAAGTTTCCTTGAAGTGAAAATGAGAAGATGTAGGGAGGAAATGGGCAGTCCTAAGGGATGAGGCTAACTATGGAAGGAAAGATTTATAGTCCATAAAAAGCAGCTTAAATTTTATCCTATAAAGACTTAGAAAGGCACTGAAGAAATTTAGTCAGAATGACGATACAATTACATGCGTGATTTGGAGAGATCCCTCTGGCAGTGGTGTAGAATAGTCTTTCCTAAAGTTGAGTAGGCTACACACAAGAGAAAACACTCTCAGGGACTCCTCGGTGTCTGTAATATCTTTAATTATAATGTTACTACCCTAACAACATATACAACAACATGTAACATATATAACAACATATAAGCTCCATGTTCTTGTAGCTGTGAGACAGTCATAAAACTATGGTAAATGTACATATTGTCTAAACCAAACTACGAACCAAATTAAAATTTAATTAAACATCATGCAATGATGTTTTACTCAAATGAAATTGCCTAATCAGAGCAGGTTCATTGCAGTTTGAAGAGAAAGAGAAAAGATCAGAGAAATATTGCTGATAGATTTAAAGTAGATCACTTTTAATGTCCTTCAACAATCATAGGTAAAGAAATTCCTCTTAAATTGTATTTTGGCTATCAAACTACACTTGGTATAACCATACTTCTAGAATGTAGCATCTCTTAGATTAAACTTCATGAATCATAGCTTCAGTAATTACTACCACAAGAATTTAAACCTTTTACATTCTTGTTCCTATGCTAATCTAAAAATGCTTAATATGAACATATTCTCTATCATCTGTATAAATAACTCATAACATACCTCTGCTGACACAAAAATTTAGTGTCAATATCTGCTTTTGAGTTTATGATCTAATACTGTTATTTCAATTATTTTGGATTTGTATGAGCAAACAGGTTGGCTTAACATATGAATGCTGCTTTCTAATATCTCTAGCTGGATGAAAGTTAATTTGATTCAAGGAATTCTGAAGAAAAGAAAGGCGTTCAGTATTCTGAACAAAGAAGACTAGATGGAAAATTAAGAAAAGGCTGAATCAGCCAGCTCCATGGCTCACACCTGTGATCCTAGAACTCTGGGAGATTGAGGTGGGTGGGTTGCTTGAGACCAGGAGTTCAAGGCCAGCCTGAGCAAGAGCGAGACTCCCCCATGGCTAGTGAAAATAGAAAGAACTAGCTGGTGTCATGATGGGCACCTGTAGTCCCAGCTGCTTGGGAGGTTGAAGCAAGAGGATTGCTTAAGCCCAGTAGTTTGAGGTTGCTGTGAGCTATGATGACACCATGGCACTCTACCCAGGCAATAGAGTGACACTCTGTCTTAAAAAAAAAAAAAAGAAGAAGAAGAAGAAGGAAGGAAGGAAGGAAGGGGGAGAAGGAGAGAGAGAGAGAGGCAAAGAGAGAAAGAAAAGACTGGATAAAAGCTTAATCTACCATTGAGTGAGTGCTTACAATGTGTCAGGCATGGTGGTATCTTCTGTCACATTTAATCCTTAAAAAGAACCTATGAACATCACATTATTGTCCATTTTTATGAGGAAACTGAAGCTCAGAAATTTAGGATCACACAACAGGCAAATAACAGAAATAAGATTGGAACCACCTGGAACTAACTCCAAATCTATGCTAAACTATTAGCCAATACTGCCTGAATGAAAATGATTATATAGTACTTAAGTGCATAAACAAAAGACAATTTAGTGTTCTTACTCTATAAATCCAGTCCTGCTGAATTGTGGAAAGTAGATTTCCCGATATTTGTCTTTATGAAAGGTTCCAACGGATTGGTCTTGAAAACACTGTGGCAACTCAAGGTAAAGTCAAAGAGAGAAGGCAAAAACTTAACCTTAAATAATTATAAACAAAGTTAATGTCAATACCTTCTATCAGCATGGAAACCCCAACTGGTAATATGTAGTAACCGCTCATGAAAGCAAGGTGTTAAAAAGCTGCTTTCCCACCAGATCATTCCTTTGGAGTTCAACATTTTGTTAATTTTTTAAAATTAAATTAATTTTTTTATTCTTAAAAGTGGTTGAGGCTGGGTAAGGTGGCTCACATCTGTAATCCTAGCACTCTGAGAGCTGAGGCAGGTGAATTAGCTCAGCTCAGGAGTTAGAAATCAGCCTGAGCAAGAGCAAGACACTGCCTCTACTAAAAATAGAAAAAAAAAAAAAAACTAGCAGGGTGTTGTGGTGGCGGCCTATAGTCCCAGCTACTCAGAAGGTGAAGGCAGCAGAATCACTTGAATCCAGGAATTGGAGGTTGCTGTGAGCTATGAAACCACTGCACTCTACCCAGGGTGACAGAGTGTGACCGTCTCAAAACAAAACCTGGTTGAATGTGTGTTGGGTTTTAGTGAGATTTGGTTTTCTTTGAAGGAACTCAGTTATGATCTTAAAAGAGAAATATATAACATAAAAATGATCATTGGTACATTCGAGGACAACATAAAGAATTTCTAACAGAATAGATAAAAAGGGGTGGAAGAAATTCACATGCTTCATAAAATTTATCAAATACAAATTCCAAAAACATTTTTTTTCATTTCACAAAACATTTACTTTAAATAGTAGCTGGCATTTTTAATTTAAGAGTTGTTTTAGAAAGTATGGACGTTTGACCAAAAGGGACAGTGAACTGAATCACTAAATATTAGAAATAAAATTCAACTAGAAATGACAATTAAGATTCCTAAAACCATGATATAGGTATAGGTCAATGAGAAATAAATTAATTTACTAGATATCAGTTAACACGAACCTTTGCAGTTACATATTTGTTATGTAAAACTTATAAAAGAGAGAAGGGAAATCTCTTTCTATGGCCTGTCACACAAATTCTCCTAATTCTTAGTTCATAGAGCCAAATAACAATAATGTGTTGTCCTATGACTTCTATTATTAGAAGTAAACATAGATTTACTCTACTTATTTAACACTTCCATTAGTCTAACACTTTCTTGTAAACTAAGAAAGCAAAAAAAGCATTGTTTATCTCATTGCCCTTCATTGGAGAGAAACAAGTAACAAGGCACTCGCGTTCTAATAGATTTGACCCTCTCTGGTTCTCGTAGAAAGCGCCCTGATATCCGCTTCCCCAACACCTCCGCCCCTCAAGGCGCCGCGGAAACGAAACTACATTAGACTCCGCCCCACGGCCTGAGGAGTGAACCAATCAAGGCGCAGCCCGGGCTGATCGCGTGCCCGTGTCATGGCGGCCTGCAGGTGCTGCTGCTCGTGCCTACGGCTCCGGCCCCTGGGCGAAAGTCCCCTCCGTCTGCCGGGGCGAGATCGGGCACTCACCCAGTTGCAGGTGCGAGCCCTGTGGGGTAGTGCGGGGTCCCGAGCTGTGGCCGTGGACTTAGGCAACAGGTAAGGAACGGCGTGCGTTCCTTGTTTTTTCACAAGGCGTCATGTCTAGCCAGGTCGGATACATTCATCTCCCAGGGTAGAAATCCTGCAACCTAGGTCTCTTTAATCTCTCTTTACCGCTAACCTAATCCCAAATTTCCCTTTCCGCGTTTGGAATCTGTCTTCTCAGAACCTCCCTCTTCCCTCATTGTCCTGTGCCCTTTACCTCTGGAACCTCCCTCTTGTTCCGGGATTCCGTTCTCCAGCTGATCTTGTCTGTCTGCCTTACTTAGTGGACCCCTAGAATGTTTCTGAGGTGGAAGCCGTTCAATGTCAGGATAGCTAGTTAAATTGACAACATATGCAAACGTCCGATCCAATTGATTGCCTAAAAGCGTGTACACTGACCCTGGGTAAAAAGGGAGAGAAACATCAGACGCCACTCTGTGTGTGTGTGTGTGAGAGAGAGAGAGAGAGAGAGTGTGTCGTCATAGCTCACTGTAATCTCTCAAACTCCTTGTTTGAGGCTTTAATGCTTACAGCATATTGGGCATCTAATATGTACAGAGCACTGGGACACAGGGACTGAGAAAGAGCAAGAAAAAGACATTTGATGCTGTGAAGATTAATGTGGGAAGGCTAAACGGGGCCCTAAGAGAGCATAAAGGAGTATTTATCCAATCCCAGAGTTTGCTACAGGAGATGAATCTCAAAGGATGAAGAGGAATTTGCATTGATTCAAATAGCAAGGACAAAGTAGCAGATAAAGTGGCAAGTGCAACTATAGAAAGGTGAGGGTGTATTTCAGGAGCTACAAATCATTCACTAACTATGAGTGTTGCAACCAAGGCAAGAGACCAAATCCTGAAAGTCTTTTTTTTTTTTTAAGTTAGTGTTATATTACTGAGTACTTTTTTGGTAGAAGTTGAAGGAAGGTGGCTGGCTACAAATCATTCTGCAAATGTTTCTAAAATGTTCTTCAAGCATCTCTCCCTAGAGTTCTGCTTTCTGTGGAAGATGGATCCTCTCTTTCTTACCTGCTCTTTCTTCATCAGCTACTTCCTTCTACTCTTCCCACCAGTAGGATCTCCGTGTTCATCTTTTTTCTTAATTATTATTTTAAAGTGTTTTTGTTTTTTTGAGACAGAATCTTTCTCTGTTGCCCTGGGTAGAGTGCCATGGTGTCATCATAGCTCATAGCAACCTCTATCTCTTGGGTTCAAGAGATCCTCTTGCCTCAGCCTCCCAAGTATCTGGGACTAGAGGCACCCACCTCTATACCCGGCTAGTTTTTCTATTTTTAGTAGAGACAGCTCTCTTGCTCTTGCTCTTGCTCAGGCTGGTCTTCAGCTCATGAGCTCAAGCAATCCACCCACCTTTTGATTAGGTATTCACTCACTAAGAGCATTTTAAAAGTTCAAAATTTTTCTATACATTTCCATGGCCACTCGCTTCTGATCCCCAGAGGATGCGTAATATTAAGAGACATTTCATAAATATGATTTTGGAGAGCAAGCTGGTAAGAGAGAAAATCACCCATAAAATATCTAAATGATAACATGAGCCAGGCACATTGCCACGTACCTGAAATCCCAGCTAAACCAAATCTAAGAATTTTATAGTTTTAGCTCTTACATTTAGGTCTAGGACTCATTTTGAGCTTTTTAGATTTTTTTTTCCTGCGTATTGATATCCAGTTGTTCCAGCACCATTGGTTGAAAAGTCTATATATACTTCTCCTCGTTGAACATTTGTCTTTCCCCTTCTCTCAAACGTGAAGGTCCTTGGATGCCATATTTAGGGGGGTTGTTTGGTTGGTCAGGGTCTATTCTTATCACCTAGGCTGGAGCTCAGTGGCATCATCATAGCTCACTGCAACCTCAAACTCGCAGCATTGAGCCGTTTTCCTGCCTCAGCCTCCAGAGTAGCTGAGTTAATTTTTCTGTTTTATAAAAATGGAGTCTCCCTCTTGCTCAGGCTGGTCTCAAACACCTGGCTTTAAGCCATCCTCCCACCTTGACTGCCCACCGTGCTAGGATTACACAGGCAAAAGCCCCTGTGCTTGGCCAGGGTTTATATTTTTTTCCTAAAACAACAGGAACAGTTTTTAAGTAGGGAAATGATTTTGTGTGTTAAAAGTTACCAGTCAATAAGGCAAGGGATGATAGGAGACTATATTAAGATGGTAAATGGGAGTTAACATTTAAAGGAGTAGTTAGCTTCTAAATCCACCCCCCTCTAATATTTTCTCATTAAGATTAATCCTACGACTTACTTTATTTTTTAAGCAACTTGTAAATTCCCTTCATATTTTTCATAATGATCATGAATTCTATCCCTTTTAGCTTCCTTGTTGCTGGGGGGCAGTAAGAGGGAACTTGGTACCTGTTGGTTCTGCTAAAATCTTTGTTCTGTATTAAGCTGGAATTCTACTAATGACCTACATTTTTGTATTGCTTTTTAACTTTTAAACAGAAAATTAGAAATATCCTCTGGAAAACTGGCCAGATTTGCAGATGGCTCTGCTGTAGTACAGGTAAAAAGTCCAAATTTTTAAATTTTGATCTTAAAAATTACTATGGAGACTGATAATGAATATCTTTATAATATCATGTACCTTCTTAGAATTGTGGTAGTAGAAATTAAGATATTACCAAGATCATTTCAAGTATCAGAATCATTCCAGACACCAAGAGAGTCAGAGAACTGCTTTAAGATCTCTTCCAAACTTGGAGGTCTGTTTTATATTGTTAATAAATTCTCTTGTGCTCTTCTAGAGAAAATGATTTTGGTATTTTCTTCAATAGTGATACTTGAAAACTTTTTGTAGACTATATTTTTGCATGAATAGAAAATATGATTCAATTTGTTGGATGTGACTAAGTAGTTAGCTTTTTCTCCTTTGATTGTATAGTTTTTAGAAAGTTCAGGAATCAAGATTAGACTACTTGTGAATAATTATTTTCATTATAATCATGTTATAGAAGAACAGATCTGTTTCTTTGAGTTTAATTGGAGTAAGGATTCATGCAGTTGCTGCTTATATGCCAATATCTAATTTCAAAGGAATTTACCATTGTTGTTCATGTTTAAGTCAGGTGACACTGCAGTGATGGTCACAGCAGTCAGTAAAACAAAACCTTCACCTTCCCAGTTCATGCCTTTGGTGGTAAGTATTTGCTGATTTATTTGAATTACAATATAATGTAAATGTATTAAGTAGAATTCATAATATGTTTAGTGTCTACTTAGAGTGCAAAATATGAAGTTTACACAAAAAAGGTTTTTCTTAGTTGTTCCATATTGAGTCATTAAAAAATGAAAATTGATTACACCATAACTTATTCTCATACTAGTAGTGAGTATACTATAAAATGTGTTATGTCCAGGCTTGGCGCCTATAGCACAGTGGTAATGGCACTAGCCACATACACCAAAGGTGGCAAGTTCAAACCTGGCCCAGGCCAGCTAAACAACAATGATAACTGCAACAAAAAATAGCTGGGCGTTGTGGCAGGCACCTCTCATCCCACCTACTTGGGAGGTTGAGGCAAGAGAAACCCTTCAGCTGAACCGAGAGTTTGAGGTTGCTGTGAGGTGTGACACTGCGGCACTCTACCAAGGGCAACATAGTGAAACTCTGTCTCAAAAAAAAAAAGTGTAATGTCCGGGTATATAAGGTGCCAAGAACAGTGGAAGTATGTGAGTACTTTGAATAAGCCCTCATAGTTTCCCTTCAATATGAGTGTGCAAGTAACAGTCCACCCTCTGAATCTGTGGGTCCTGCATCTGTTGATTCAGCCAACTATGTACAACAAATATTTGGAAAGACTGGGCACAGTGGCTCACACTTGTGATCCTAACACTTTGGGAGGATTGCTTGAGGCCAGGACTTTGAGACCAGCCTTGGCAACATAATAAAACCCTGTCTTTACAAAAAAAAAAAAGTAAAACTCAGCCAGGTAAGATGGTGTATACCACCAGTCCTAGCTACTCAAAGGCTGAGGCAGGAGGATGGTTTGAGGAGTTTGAGGATGCATTGAACTATGATGACACCACCGCATTCTAGCCCAGGCAACAAAGTGACACCCTGTTGATTGTGCCTGTTCTAAGTGTGTACAGACTTTTCCTCATTAGTCTCTGAATAACATAGTGTAATAGTTATTTACACAGCATTTACATTGTATTAAGTAATACATGTAATCTAGAGATGATTTAAAGCAGGGGTCCTCAAACCTTTTGAACAGGGGGCCAGTTCACTGTCCCTCAGACCATTGGAAGGCCAGACTGCGGGCCCCAGGACGAGTCGGCTGCTAAGCAGGACAGGCAGCGGTGGCAAAAACATCCAGTGGGTTGGATAAATGTCCTAGGCGGGCTGCATGTGGCCCACGGGCCGTAGTTTGAGGATGCCTGATTTAAAGTATTCAAGAGGATGTGCATGGTTTGTATGCAAATACTATACCTTTTATATCTGCAATTTGAACATCTATGGGTTTTGGTATCCACAAGAGGTTGTGGAACCAATCCCCCACAGTACCAAGAGGTTTTCTGTGTTTAGTGAACAGTTCATTAGGATTTTATGGCTTCTTTCCATTATAAGAAGAGGAATACAGGTGCAGTTGTTGCAAGATAGCGTGTTTGCCTTGTTCCGAATGATCATCTAGGGGGAGTAGTTAGGCTTGGTCTTCATCCGACTGCTAAGTGGAAGACTTAATGAATGAGGCTCCATCTCAATAAATAAATAAACATAAATAGATAAATAAGTAAAGTAAGTTTGTGGAAACACTTCTATTACCTCTTCTTTCTCCAAAAGATGCAAAAGGCTAAAAATAAATAAAATATTCTTTACTCTTAATAGCAGCCCCAAGAGAATTAACATTTACATAGTAGTTCTTGAGGTGTAGTTTGTTACTTCAAAAAAGAAACATGAACTTCGTTACTTTATTGCTACCTCAGGTGGACTACAGACAGAAAGCTGCTGCAGCAGGTAGAATTCCCACAAACTATCTGAGAAGAGAAATTGGTACTTCTGATAAAGAAATCCTTACAAGTCGAATAATAGGTAAGACAGTGACAAGCATTAATCCTCTTACATGGCTGTGTTAGTGTCTCTTCTTTTCCTTCTGTGCTCTACAGTGTCTTAAATTTCCTTCACTGCAGTTACACCACCTAAAATTATTCACTCCCTCTATTCCCGCCTTCATATGTGAGCTCCAGGAGAGAAGAAACTTATTTCCTCACCACTGAATCCCCTGTACCTAGTATATTGCCTGGCACATAATGGTTCAGTAAATACTTGCTGACTAAATGAATAACTGTTGAGCATATGAATTCCATGGCCAGTGCTTCTACTCTGTTGAATCTGTTCCTAGGATTTTTCATTTTCATGTTAAACATAGTAAGTCTATGATATTCTGAATTTTTGACATCTCTAAATATTGTGGGATCATTTGTACTTTCTGGCTTTTCTACCCAGAAATTGCTGTTTTGTTTTTTGTTTTATGCTTTCTTCTGACATGAAATACCAAGGAAACATTTTCTTTTAGTCTGCTCTTGGTCTGAAGTCTCTTTTTTCCATTTCTATCTATAAACGATGCCTTTGGAACCAGACTGAAAAGTTGCTCCCCAATCTTTGCACTTAATGTGCTGCTACCCTGCTTGTGTTTGTTGTTGGGGCTTTGCATGTATCTTTTGAAACATTGGCATTTATCTGCAACTATCTTAGTAAATCAGTCCAAGATTTTTTTGTTTTGTTTTTTTGGAGTATTGAGCATCTAGCTATATAAGATCTGACAAGTTTGCGAACTCACACCTCATTGCCGAACATTACTATGGTCATCATGGAAGTCCCCCCCTTGGGAAGGTATGCAGAGATGCCAGTGCCTAGTCCACCCTTCAAAGCAATCTTGAAACTCTTTTTCTGGAATAGCCATCAGAGCTGTGTCGTATAAGGTCTGACAATTAAGTTTGTGAACTCGTTGTAGAAACAGTGCTTTGAAGGGTGCACTAAGCACTGGCAACTGTGCACAGCTTCCCAAGGGGAGTACTTCGAAGGTGACCATAGTGATAATTCAGCAATGAGGCATTTAGCGCTTCTTCTAGGGTGAGTTCACAGACCTGTCAGACTTTGTGTTTGAACTGTAAAGCAATGCTATCAGTACTATTTAATGTCTTCTTTCTTCTGCCAGATCGTTCAATTAGACCTCTCTTTCCAGCTGGCTACTTCTATGATACACAGGTAGGTTTATTAGTCTCCAGATCAATCAGAAATTACCTACGAGATCTCTATATAAGGCTAAACATTTTTGATGATGCTGTTGTTTTCCATAAGTTTTTTAAAAAAGATAATATTTTTAAAAAGCTAATATTTATTTTGTGTCAGTTTGAGCAGACACCTGAATTGTGAGTAGGAGTTAGCCAACCAAGGTACATCAGGGAAGCATTCCAGGCAGATAGATGGGAAGTGAGAAAGGCCTGGTGCTGGAAAGAAATATGTGAGTTTGAATTAAGGTCAGCGAGATTGAGATGGGGTGGGGACCAGAGCGCCAAGTATAGACTCGCAGGTCATATTAGTTACAGACAAGGACAATAAACACAACTAAGTTTTATACTTGCCTTTGTTACTAAATCCTCTGAACCTCTGTTATATTTGAAAACTTCCTGGGCCAGGCATGGTAGCTCACACCTATGATCCCGCCTCTCACTTTGAGAGGCCAAAATGGGAGGATCACTTGAAGCCAGGAGTTCAGACCAGCCTGGGCAACACAATGAGATTGCATCTCTACCAAAAAATACGAGAAATTAGCCAGGTGTGATGGCATTTATAGTTCCAGCTACTCATGAGGTGGAGGTAGGAGGATTGCTCAATCCTAGGATTTCAAGGTTATATTGAACTATGGTCGAGCCACTACACTCAAGCCTGGGTGATAGAGCAAGACTCTGTCTCTCAAAAAAAAAAAAAAATTATTAATATTATTTTTACCCAGTACAGTGACCCTTATACTTTGAGTAACCATTTTATTTATTTGAAATAAATAACTATGCCTTACAAATACATCTTGCAAGGATGTAATTTGTATTTTCACAGCCCCAAGGGGGTTATTTGCTTAAGCTTGTGACGTGGACACATCATTGCAGTACAGAGTAATTGTTTCATCTATGCTTATAAACAGAAGACAGTATTTTTACGTAAAAGAAACAACGTTTACTGCATACTTATAGCATGGCCTGTATTATGGTCAGTATTTTACAGGCACTATTTCTGTAATTCTCATAAGAACCTATAGGAAAATGCTATTTGGGGGGCTTAATTTAAGTAATTTACCCAATATGAAACATTTAATTAATGATAATCAGAATTAAGGGATTTGGCTAAAATAATTCATGCTTTTAACCATATAGTGCTCTTATAGTTTAAGTCAGTATGTTAACCTAAATGATAGTCCTCCCAAATCAAGTAAATTTTCTTAAGTGTTGTGAATTTTTTCTGTCATTCCAGATCCTTTGTAATCTTTTAGCAGTAGATGGCGTTAATGAACCCGATGTCCTAGCAATTAATGGAGGTAAGTATAAAAGTAGAGATTAAAATTATCACTGTTGATTTTTATAAAGCAAAGAAATATTTTAAGGCCAGCTTTTGTTTTTTTCTTTTTTAAGCTTCTGTAGCCCTCTCATTATCAGATATTCCTTGGAATGGACCTGTTGGTAAGTTAGAATTTGAACATAAATACTTTTTATATTTTTCCAGTAAATAATAATGGCAGGTTATAGCAGTGGCATTCTAAGTCTCCTTTTGGGCCTTTCAGACATTTTCATCCTTGCCCTGGGTTTGTTTCTCACAGCAATATTATGCTGTTAGAAATTTATTGTTTCTAGAGATTTTGACTTTTTAATTGCCTCTTTCTGTTAGAGAACTTTTTTTTTTGGACTAGGAAATTATTTGAGTACACACTCTTTCAGAATTAAAACAAATGTACATAACTTAAAGCTCTTACAAGTTGTAATCATGCAGAAGCAATTATCAAGTATCCTAAATACTAGATACTGAGGCTGGGACTAAAGGAACAGAGGCAGACTAGGCCCTAGCAATGCAGAGATGAAAAAGGCAGTGCTTGCTTTCAGCATAAAGGATAGAGATAGGTAATTATTTGTAACAGTGCTGTTACATAAGCTAGTCACAGTGCTAAGAAAGTGGTAGAGAAGAGCAGGTTTAGTTTTGTGGGGTCAGGGTATCAAGGAGGCCTTCTCAAAGTAGTCTCTGTTTAAGCTGAACTTTAGTAGAATCAGTTGTTAAGTATTTGCCTTAAAGAGTACAGTCTTGACCAGGAGATGTACATGAGCAGAATTATAGAGACATGGAAGAAATAGTATATTTGGGCAATTCAGAGTGGTCTGGAGAGGCCAGAAGGTAGGGTGGGGAAGGATGGTCTGTGTGCCTTAAATACCCTGGTAGGAGTATGGATTTTGTTCTGTGATCACAGATATAAGGGATTAAAGCCATTGCTGGTGTAATGTCTTGAAAACTGAAAGTTTTTATTAAATAATTGCTAATTGCCATTTTAGGGGCAGTACGAATAGGAATAATTGATGGAGAATGTGTTGTTAATCCAACACGAAAAGAAATGTCTTCCAGTACTTTAAATTTAGTGGTTGCTGGAGCGCCTAAAAGTCAGATTGGTAAGTAGTTTAAATACATTTGTTTGAGGGTTTTAAATTAAATTTTAACTTTATATTTTGCATGTGAGTTTTGTCAGTAGCTACAAAAATTTTTGTTTTATCTCTCTCTTATTTTCGTAGTACTTTTTCCTTCTTTTATTTATTTATTTTTTTGAGATAGAGTCTCCCTTTGTCACCCCGATAGAGTGCCTTGGCATCATAGCTTATAGCAAACTCAAATTCTTGAGCTTAAGTGATCCTCTTACCTCAGCCTCCCAGGTAACTGGGACTACTGGTGCCCACCACAACACCCAAATACTTTTTCTATTTTTAGTAGAGACAGGGTCTTGCTCTTGCTCAGTCTGGTCTTGAACTCCTGAACTCAGAGAATGCACCTGCCTCGGCCTCTTGGAGTGCTAGGATTATAGGCGTGAGCCACTACCCCAGGGGTGGTTATTTTTTTAAATCTCTGGTTTCACTCAGTAAAACTGAGAGAGCATAGCATAGAAATACAAACGAGAACAGGAATATAGTCATCTCAGGTTCAGTGCCCGTAGCTCAGTGAGTAGGGCGCCAGCCACATACACTGAAGGTGGCAAGTTTGAGCCCTGCCTAGGCCTGCTCAACAACAACAACTGCAACCAAAAAAATAGCTGAGCATTGTGCAGGCGCCTATAGTCTTAGCTACTCGGGAGGCTGAGGCAAGAGAATTGCTTAAGCCTAAGAGTTTGAGGTTGCTGTGAGCTATGAAGCCACAGCACTCTACTGAGGGCAACATAGTGAAACTCTGTCTCCAAAAAAAAAAAAAAAAAAAAAAGAATATAGTCTTCTCAGTATGATGGTATCAGAGGAAGCTTCTTTATGCGTGGAATGAAATGCTGAAACTTTACTTTTTGCCATTCTCCATTGATAATATAATTGTTTTAATATTCCTGTACATTTAGAACCACATCAGGCATTGTTATATTTTTGCTTTTGCTTCAGCTGTCAAACATAATTTAGAAAACTCACAGGAGAGCAAAAGCCTGCTGCTGTGTATTTACCCATATTTTTACATACCATGTTCCTTTCCTTCCCGGTAGTCCGTGGTTTCTTCTCTTACTGTTCCTTCTCTGTTTAGAGAATTTTCTTTAACCGTTCTTTTAGTCTAAGTCTTCTGGTGACAGGTATTCTTAGCTGTCCTTCATCTGAGAGTCTTGATTTCTCCTTTATTCCTAAATATTTTCACTGGGCATAGGATTCTGGGTTGACAGGTCTTTTCTTTCAGCACCTGAAAACTATTGTGCCTCTTCCTCTGGCCTCTATGGTTTTTGATGACAAATCTGTTGTTATGTGAATTGCTTTTTCCCTATAGGTAAAATGTCATTTTTCTCTGGCTAGTTTCAAGATTTTCTTTGTCTTTGGTTTTCAGAAATTTAATTATGCTATGTTTTGGCCTGGCTTTCTTTGAGTTTACCCTGTTTTGAATTTACTTGAACTAGTAGGTTTATGTCTGCCACATTTAGGGATTTTTCAGCCATTATTTTTTACAGTACGTTTTCAGCCCTGCCCTCTTCATCCTATTCCTGCATGACTCTGATGACACAAATGTTAGTTCTTTTCATTGATCTACTTCAATTGGCTGATGGAATTCCACATATAAAGCACATAAGGAGGTTTGGGGTTTTTCTTATTCTAGATTGTATCTAGAAGCCTCAAAAGTGATTATTCAAATAAAAATAAATCTTAATGATTTGGTTAACTATATGAATTATGTTGATAACTATGTATTTGCATAATCTTTGACTTCATACAAATTGAGAGACACCAGAAATGACCCATCAGTAAGAAGGAACCTATTGAACCTTCCATACTGCAAAAGCAAAGCAGAATACAGTGGATTTCAGCTATGTACTATGGTGAAAGCCCAACTGTAGCACTTGCCTACTTTACACATGAGTTCTATACTCACAAAAGCAACCTTTTTATGATAGTCACTAGGATCCTCTAATTGTCTTGTTTGAAACAGGATCACTGCAAAGATTTTCCCTTATGTACAAGCATTAGGCAATTTGACAATGAATCAGAATTAAGTGGGAAATCACATTAAATAATTGTTAAATGGGAGAGGTTTATTGGATTCCTACTGTGTTGCATATTTTTACAATTTATTTAAAATATATTTTAAAGGCTCAGCGCCTATGGCTCAAGTGGCTAAGGCACCAGCTATGTACACCCAAGGGGCAGGTTCTAATCCAGCCCAGGCCCGCCGAGCAACAATGACGGCTGCAACCAAAAAATAGCCAGGCGTTGTGGTGGGCACCTGTGGTCCCAGCTACCTGGGAGGCTGAGGCAGGAAACTCGCTTGAGCCCAGGAGGTGGAGGTTGCTGTGAGCTGTGATGCCATGGCACACTACCCAGGGGGACAGCTTGAGGGTCTTGTCTCAAAAATATATATATATGTATAATATATATTTTAAAGATAAATGCACTTGTATACTTTGTACACATAATAAAACAATGAGTTTTATTATGTGACTTACATTTCAATAAAACTGTTACTGGCTAGGCTCACATTTATAATCCTAGCACTTTGGGAGGCCACGGCAGGAAAACCACTTGTGCCCAGGAAGGCATTGAAAACCAGCTTGGGCAATACTGAGACCCCCCCCCATCCCTCCAAACATCATAGAAATTAGCTGGCATGGTGGTGTGTACTTGTAGTCCTAGCTACTCAAGAGCCTGAGGCAAGAGGATGGCCTGAACCCAGGAGTGCAGAGTACAGTGAGCTATGCTGCATTTTAGTGTGGGCAACAGAACAAGACTCTGTCTCAAAAAAAAACAAACAAAAACTGTTTATTTTCTTTTTTGTTTTATTTTCTATGAGAAATCCCTCATTGAGTTTAAGGAAAATATAAACCTAAATTCAAATATTAATGTTTCTTTATTCATTTATTGCTGCTTATATTTTGGAAATATGTTGATTCTGAGGAAAGAAATCAAGGTGGACATATCACTAAGAAATAAAGTTGGTCTAATTGTGTCATATCATTTTTTTTTAAATGTTATATTGGTAAAAGATTCAATGGCAATCCTTGTTTTCCTTTTCTTCAAATAGTTATGTTGGAAGCCTCTGCCGAGAACGTTTTACAGCAGGATTTTTGCCATGCTGTCAAAGTGGGAATGAAACATACTCAACAAATAATTCAGGGCATCCAGCAATTGGTGAAAGAAATTGGTGTTAACAAGAGGACACCTCAGAAGTTATTTACCCCTTCTCCAGAGATTCTGAATCATGCTCATAAGTAAGAACATCTGTACAAAAGAAAATAAGAAATTGTCTCCAGATTTAACTTCCTCTTGAGAAGAAAACCTTCCCATGGAAGCTTTGCCCCTGCATTACTTTATAAATACAATAGCACTTTTCTGTTTTAGAGTCATTGTCTTAAGTACCTATTTAAGGCTTTTAAAAGGATAAATCTATATCCCTCTTTTGGGGCCTAACTTTGAATTTCAAATTAAACTTAGAGTATGTTTATTGGTCAAGATACAGTTAATCCCCATATCTGTGTCTTGGACAAAAGAATAAAGTATAGAATACTTGAATATCTAAGGAAATTATTGGGATTCTGAAAAGACATCAGATGTTACGACCGCTACATGCCTAGCAATTAGAACAGTTCCTGGCATCCAGGCAGGCATCCATAAATATGAGTGACTCACTAGGAAATTATCTGATTTTATTTGAAATAACTTGAAAAAGATAATACTTTCCCTTAACGTCAGTCTCACCGTCATCAGTCAGAAATTAAACAGTTACATAAATTGTCCCTAGTAAAAGTCTATCCTGTGATAACTGAGCCAGGATGGATACAGTGGAAGAACGCAAGAGGTTTAAAAGGAAGTGCATATGCAAAGAAATATCTAAGGTGGGATTAACAGAATAATTACAGATAAGAAGAAGGGTGAGCCATAGTACCCTGTAAATGATGCCCCCGAGAGATGGGAAGGAAGAAATTTGTGTTCTATATCATGAAAAGTAAGCAAATTAGCAATGATCAATATTTTTAATTTTTATGAAATAGTTATTAAATTTTCAGTTATTAAATATTTCTGTTTTGTTTATAATAGAAACTGTCATGTTTTCAAATATTATTATGCTATCATTTATTTTGTGCTTACTATAGACTCGCCATGGAGAAACTCTATGCAGTTTTTACGGATTATAAACATGATAAAGTAGGTACACTTGAATTTTGTCTTAGGAAATTTTTTTCCTAGAAATATTTCTTTGTCATAACTCACGTAATTTTATGATGTTAGTCCTGTTTTTATTAAAACTCTAAACAAAAAGCTGAATGAAAGCCTAGATGTTTGCTTCTCTTTTATTTATTAATACAAGTTTTAGAGATATTTGAATAAATTAAACAGATACTATTTCTCAGAAATCAATAACCAATTGTAAATTTTTTTAAACTATTACCATTAGAGAAATATGAATATTCTATCAATGTGTTAATGATATAGTTTTAAAATAGAAATGTTTAATTTTGCCGTATTTAGAATAACTGAACCTCAACTTTCTTTTAGATTTCCAGAGATGAAGCGGTTAATAAGATAAGATTAGATACAGAGGAACAACTGAAAGGTGAATTTTATTTATATGTTTTACTTAAAAACATTTAGAAGAAATAATGTTTGGTTCTTTTTTTTAATTTTGGTTGTAAGGCCTCAGAAAAATCAGCTATTCTCATTGCTTCTCAGTTTTGTCTTTAGTACACTTGTAATAATGATACATCACAAAGTTACTGTTAAATTAACTTTTATTAATGTGGCCAGCAGCACTACACTTAATACAGAGTAGGCACATAGTAAATCTCCAGTATTCATGATCTTTCCTGGATCAAACTCTTACCCTCCATGATCTGTAACCTTGTGTGCTATCATTTGAAAACCCCAAGATATTCTTTAAAATTCTTGAGTTCTTGATTTGTGACACTGCAGTACTAATATTAATACTACCTAGTTTATAGAGATTTAATGAATGAATCATTTACATCTGTGCTTGGCACATAAAGTTAAGTTTTCAGTAATATCATGTGGAATTTTAAGATAGAAATTTTAGATGATTTAGCTCTCCAGAAACCTAATCAAAGGATCTTATTCTATAATATCAATCTCACACAAACTGAGTGTGAATGAAGCATGATACACAGATCTTGTTAATTTTTCTTCTAGACAAATATCTTCTCATGTGAGTGTCTTTTTTTAAGATTAAAAACTCTGCTGTTAGCATCAATATTAAGGCTGCTGTTTCTCATTGTCATTGAAAAATTTTAGTCACTTCTCACTAATTTTACCCTATTTACTAAAGTATAATATTAAAAATTATGCTTGTGTGATTAACACAGTGCATAACATATTTCTCCATGGCAATTTTTTATGGTTACTTTAAAGATATATTTAATAAGGGAAGCACTTGAGAAAACATAAGATGGAATAAATTAATCCATAAGATAAAATAGTTTAATTTTTAAAAGCATAATCCTTTGAGGCACACATAGATCTGTGTTCAGTTGTAGCTGTGTGAGTTATTAACTGTGACCTCAGGTAATTTACTCCACATCTTGTTTTTTTGTTGTTTTTTTTTTTGAGACAGAATCCCAAGTGGTATGTCACCCTTGGTAGAGTGCAGTGGTGTCACAGCTCACATCAACCTCAAACTCTTCAGCTTAAGCGATTCTTTTGCCTCAGCCTCCCAAGTAGCTGGGACTACAGGCACCTGCCACAACGCCCAGCTATTTTTTTTGTTGCAGTCATCATTGTTTTAGCAGGGTTCCAACCCACCAGCTACAGTGTATGTGGCCGGCGCCCTACTCACTGAGCTACAGGTGCCACCATACTCCACACTTTAAGCCTCAGTCTTTTTCTTCAGAAGACTAGGAATAATTATAGACTTAACTTCATAATTTGTTATGAAGATCAAAGGCATTTTTTAAAAATACCCATAAAGTGCCTCATGAAAGCACTTGATAAATGTTAGCCAAAAAACAGCTGGTAAAGATTTATAATATATAAAAATAATTGTTCCCCAATTTGCAGATTAAGGTAAAGATTCCTAAGGCCAACGAGGCTGACTACTCTTTAAACTGTCAGACTTTTTCATAAGATGAACTGGATATGTCAGGGAACAGTACAGTAGGGAGCTGATGTGAAAACACTAGTGCTCTGAGAGAAAGCAAACTTAAATTCCCAACACCACCCACATGGCAGGTACGGGGCGGGTGTTTCTTGCTTGAGAACATTTGCTATATTTTGTTTAATTACCTGAGATCAAAATGTTGAGAGTCATCTCCCTTAGTTTTTTCCTATAATAATTGATTTTATGCTGTGAACTTTAATCTGTCTTCTAAAAAGAGAAAACTTTTGGTTTATCTTTTTTCTATAGAAAAATTTCCAGAGGTCGAACCTTATGAAATAATAGAATCCTTCAATGTTGTTGCAAAGGAGGTTTTTAGAAGTATTATTTTGAATGAATACAAAAGGTAAACATAAACTTTTTTGATGAAATGGAAACACTTGCTATGCTGCAAGTGGGAACTTGTTGAAAAACTGGTGTTTTCAAGTGAACAGTAAAGAATTGTAGTATTTTATGAATGGGTAAAATGAGAAAGAGTGTGTGGCTTATGTGAAAGTGTGACCATCTCTCTTGGGGCTTGTGTGTGGAGGAGCGTCTCACAGCTCTGACGGCACATAAGGGTTACCCATTGGAGCTCTGTAATAACACAGGTATGTAGGTCACAAACGCGCTCTGATTCAGTAGGAGTTACATTGGGGTCCAAGTATCTGTATAATTTTTTAAAGTTCCATACGGGATTATGATATGCAGCTAGGATTGAGAACTTCCTGGTAGAGATAAAGAGATGATATATAATTTTTCTGATTTCCATCATGGCTTTACATACTTACTTCCTTTGTTACTATAGGTGTGATGGTCGAGATTTGACTTCACTTAGGAATATAAGTTGTGAGGTAGATATGTTTAAAACTCTTCACGGATCAGCATTATTTCAAAGAGGACAAACACAGGTAATACATGTAAAATGTGGAAATTATTTACTGAATTAAAATTACTGAATTAGATATAATAGCAATACATTATGTAGATGCTATGGGTTTTTATCACATGTATCATTTATTCAGATTAGTATCTGAGATTTTTTAAATATAATTTAGCAGGTTTTTGGAGGTAAAATTGCCATACAATAAACTGCATATGTTTGAAGTGTATGATTTGATAAGTTATCACATGTATACGGCAGGGAAACTGTCACCAAAGTCAAGATCAGGTGTCCTCAAACTACGACCCACGGGTCATATGTGGGTCACCTAGGACATTTATCCAGTCTGCTGGGTGTTTTTGCTGCCGCTGCCTGTTCTGCTTAGCAGCCCACCGTAGTCTGGCTCTCCAGCGGTCTGAGGGACAGTGAACTGGTCCCCTGTTTAAAAAGTTTGAGGACCCCTGGCCAAGATAATAAATATACCAGTCACCTGCAGAAGTGTCCTCTTGCCTCTTTGGAATACCTTCTGCTTACAGGCCTTCTCCCCCACCCAGGCAACTACTGATGTGCTTTTGTCTTTATAAATTAGTTTACACTTCTTGGAATTATCTGGTATTTTGATTGTATTTTTCTTTTAATGTTAGGTGTATAAAATTGAGTCATTCATGTTCCTCAGTTTATTGTCATTGTTGGATTGCTCCAGGTCCTCATTTGTTTCTCCATCCTGTACCTCAGTCTTATTCTTTTCCTTTACATAGGCACCTGCTCTTTTATATTTAACATTTATTCTTCTAGTTCACCTTCTGTTCACTTATGTACCTATATGTTTATCCATAGTTTATGGTAGTATTTATGTTTTATATCTCTTTCTTTTTATTACATTAGCCGCCGCATTAACTTCTAAAGTGGTATCCTGTTTCCATTTGTATTTCCCTGATTACTCGTAAGACCAAGCATCTCTTTATATAGTAGCCAGTCAAACATGGTCACTGTATAAACCATGCTCTGGGGAGCACTATTTCCTCTTAGATGGTGTCCCTTAGAGTGGGGCAGTGTGGTGGCTGTGGGTTTGATCTTCTGTCAATTTGCTGTCCATATTCTTTGGCCAACTTACTTTTTGTTAATATTGTTTACTGTATTTTATCTGGTATTTTGCAGTAATTTCCTTTGTGTTTTCAATATCAATCCTTTTCAGTAACAAAGCAGACTTTATATAAATGTCTACCTCCTTGTTGTGTGCCTTTTAACTTTACCTGTAGTAGCCTTTGTATGTGTAGAGTAGATTTGAAGTCTTTAGTTTTGATGTAGTTACTCCCTCCCCTTTTCACTATGGTTTGTGTCTTTAAAGTTTTTTTAAACTTTTATTGTTATTTAAAGTTTGAATATCCTTCCACCCTTGGGGTGGCTCATGCCTGTAATCCTCTCATTGTGGGAGGCCAAGACAGAAGGATCACTTGAGGTCAAGAGTTCAAGATCAGCCCAAGTAAAGCAAGATCCCATCTCTACTAAAAAAAAAAGAAAAATTAGCCGGGCATGGTGGTACATGCCTACTCCGGAGGCTGAGGCAGAAGGATTGTTGGAGGTTTCTATGAGCTTAGGCCAAGGCCATGGCTCTAGACCAGGTGACAGAGTGAGACTCTGCCTCAAAAAAAATGAAAAAAAAAGAAATTCTCCCTTACTTCGAAGTCACAAATTATCCACCTCCTTTTTCTTTTTATTAGCTTTCTAGTTTTAACTATCTAATGTAGACCATGAATCTATCTTAGAATTTATTAAAGTCGAAAACCTCCATAGTGAGCCAGTTTTACATCATTTACTAATAATAATTTATTCTTCCCACTAATTTGTGGCATCACCTTGTCATAGTCAAAGTTTATAATACATTTTTCAAGTGTATTCTCTCTTCTACTGTTTTGTGAATTTCCTGAACCAATGTTAAACTATTTTAATTATTATGATTTGAGGGTATATCTTAATGTCTGAGAAGCAAATCCAATTTGTTTTCCCCTCTCCCCAAACTGTTACAATTTGGGTACATTTGCTTTTCATTTGAATTTTAGTATTAATCAGTATTATATCCTGGAAATCCTCCCAGGATTTATGTTGAAATTATACTGGATTTGTATGTTAATTTGAGAGAAAAATAATAGTTTTATAACTCAAATCACAGTTTTTACAATGAGTGTAGACTGTCCCACTTTTGATTCAGATATTGTTTTAAGCTCTAAAATGAAGTTTTTAAAATATCTATATCAAGATACTCTGTTTATGTTTGTTATCCATTCTGATAGTCTCTGCCTTTTAACTGGAATATTTAGTTTGCTCATGTTAAATGTAATGATTGATGTGATTAAATTTAGATCTTTTGGTTTATTGATATTATTTTTCTTTATCCTATTTTTATTCCTCTTTCTGGACTAATTGAACATTTTTTTTCTTTTTTTTTTTTTTTTTTTAGTTTCTGTCTGGGGCTGGATTTGAACCCGCCACCTCTGGCATATGGGGCCAGCACCCTACTCCTTTGAGCCACAGGCGCCACCCCAAATTGAACATTTTTTAGAATTGCATTTTTCTTGCTTTTCATCTATACTTCTGCAGCATTTTTCATTAGTTACTATCAAAAATCACAGCATCCTCTTGAGGCTTTTTAAGTTAATTTTGGGCTACTTCAGGTAAACTGACTTTGCAACCATTTAGGTTTGTTCCTTCCATCCTTTATATAGATGTCCTATGAGTTCCATCCACGTGTGTCATGTAAACTGCATGAGGCAGTGGTGTAATTTATAAACAATCATGTTATTTTAAAGAAGAGAAGGAAAAAGATAGTCTTTTTTATCGACCCACGTGTTTACCATTTTGGATGCTTCTTATTCCTTCTTGAAGATCCAGTTTTCATTCAGTATCGTTATTCTTCAGTCTGACAAGTTTCTTTTAGTATTGTCCTGTGGGTCTTCTGACAACAACCTCTTATTTCTTACTTATCTAAAATATTTTTATTTTGCCTTTACTTACAAAAAATCTTGGGCTAGGCATAGAGTTCTGGGTGAATTTTTATTTTTAAATTTTTTTTTTTAGCTTTTGAAGATGTGCCATTGTTTTTTGTTCTTCATTTTTTGCTGATGAGAAGTAAAAACATTCAGATCATTTGCTTCTTGTTATGTTATTGACTTTTCACGTGAGCATTTTCAAAATTTGCTCTTTATCCTTGTTTTTCAGTAGTAGGACTTGAAAAGTGTGATTTTCTTTGGATTATCCTGAGAAAAGTTTCCTGAACTTGAATCTGTAAATTGGTATCTTCCATCAAACTTGAGACGTTTCAGCTGTTATTTCTTCAAATATTTTTTTCCTACCTCATTCTCGCTCTCCTTTCCTTCTGGGATAGTAGGTGCACATGTTAGTTTTTTGATACTGTTCTACACATTCCTGAGACTATGCCTTTTCCCCTCCTGCTTCAAATTGGGCAATTTTTGTTAATTTACCCTCTTGTTGATTGACTTTTATCCTTTCCATATGAGATAACAAATTTTTCAGTTCTAGAATTTCTGCTGATTCTTTTTGGTATCCTTGAATATACTCATAATAGCTGTTGAAAATCTTTGCTAACCCAGCATCTTAACTCAGGGTTGGTCTTCATTGTCTCTTAAGAATGGGCTCTTTTCCTGTTTTCTGGATGTTGTAGATGATACATTGTGGAACGTCTTGATTATGTTATGTCTCTCAAAAGAAATTTGAATTTTTTTTATTTTAAGCAGGCAGTTTTATTGGCTCCACCTTCATTGAGGCTTCGCCTATGGGCTAATACATAGTTCTTATACATATTTCTTCTTCCTGTTTCCTTCCCCAGCATTCTTAGTGCAGTGCTTTATGTATAGTCTATATGATACTAGACCTTTAGATTATTGAGGTTTACATTTAGTTTGGATATCTATTCAATTTACAGTATTGAGTTCCCTGGCAAACTTTACATGGAATGTATTTGCCCTATTTTTTTAAGACCTAGTTAGATTCTTCAACTATTTTTAGTTTTCATCTTTGTGGTTAGTATTTTAAAGCCTAGGAATTTTTTTTCTTCGTTTTTAGGTGCTTTGTACTGTTACATTTGATTCCCTGGAATCCAGTATTAAGGCGGATCAAATTATGACAGCTATAAAGTAAGTTATTTCTAATGTTATGTTTTATGATCTTCCAGTATATAATTAAAGTTCATGCGGTATATTATTTGTCATTATTACTTTTTTTAACCTGTATCTTTGTGCTCATTTTTTATATTTACATAGTCATGATTTCAAGGGATTTTTGTGTGTTATATTGTCTTATAAATCATTGGTTTGGAACAAATATTGGTAAAGCATTTAATTCTTTAAATGTGAATACAAATAGGTTATTCTTTGTCTCTAGAATCATTTCTCAGGACAGATTTCTTGAGTAATCTTGAATAGAGAAGTTTTTCTTTTAGAAATGAGAGTAAAGTCCCTGTTGCTGTAAATAATCTTGAGGCTATTAAAGAAAAGTCTAATTCCAGACCACATTGTGATTTTGTACTAAGAAATAGGTGGCTCTCCTCTCTTTCTGAAAGTGTAGCAATAAAGTCATGTTGATCAGTTTAGATAAGGAGGATCTATAGTGGAGTCCCCACTAGCATTACTACATCAGAGTCCTGTGACTCAACAGCCAGCTCTTTCTTTCCCTAGCACCTAATATGGCTGCTTCCCTTTCGCTGGATAAGGATCTCAGAAGACCACAGGACTCCACCTCCCTTTTCCTGCTCCTCCATTAGTGATAATCTCCAGTATCTTCCAGATAGCCACCCTAATTGTTTTTCCTGTGTCTGAGAAAACTGACAGGGCAGCCATGCACGTAAGGGTAGATTGCTCATCCTAATAATTCTCTTTACTGGAAGCTCTTACACTTCGTCTATATACTTTCATCTGGGCCAAAACTTGGTTGCCTGCCCTTCTTCACTTTAACTCCTTTTCTTTCTAGGAGGTAAAACACTCAGTAAGAAGGAACACTGGGTTTGGCCAAGGTACCTCCATCTTCTAGTCCAGCGGTTCTCAACCTGTGGGTCGCGACCCCTTTTTAACAATGAAAATACATTGTGGCATTAGGAAGGTTGAGAACCACTGTTCTAGTCCTATGTAATTCCTTCTAATTCTTCTGGTTTTCAGTTTCAGACCAACTCTTACTAATACCCAATTGCTTTTAAAATCTCCTTAGTCTTCTCTAGTTGTTTATTGAAATAAATTTGTATCCATATAATGTTTTAATGTTATGCATTTTGTTTGTAGTGGAGTAAAGGATAAAAATTTCATGCTGCACTATGAGGTAAGGTGAACTTTTTTTCCAACATTTTATTTTGAAAATTTCCAGGGGTGCAGGACAAAACTACAAGAGGGACTCTACCTAACATATGTAAAAATAATAATAATAATCTAATTTTTTGTACCCTCACATGAACCTGAAATTTTAAAAAAGGAAGGAAAAAAAAAAAAGAAAAATTTCTAGGATACAATAAAGTTGAAAGAACTTTACAGTGAACAATCATACACATACTACCTGGGTTCTACATTAACATTTTACTGTATTGGCATATATCTGTTAAGGCTGATTTGCTGGCTGTCATTTTATTGCATATAAAAGGGATTTAGAGAGATAAGTAGGAAGGTTCCAGTCATCAATTTCCTGTTCTAAGTCTTACATAATGGTTAAAGAAAATTTAGCAAACAATATCTTTTTAGGCAAGGAAGAGTGGTATCTGTACATGTGTGTATCAAACAAAAGTGGAGCTTTTCAAATAACCTCAACTGGGGCAGCACCTGTGGCTCAAAGGAGTAGGGCGCCAGCCCCATATGCCAGAGGTGGCGGGTTCAAATCCAGCCCTGGCCAAAAAAAACTGCAAATAACCTCAACTGACAGATCATCTTCTCCTATTAGCTAGGTAATTTTTATTGTTAATTAGAAGTAGAGGATCTGAGGTTTTTAAAAATGTGTTACTTTATATGAGATCATTATATTTAGTTGAGTTCATGATTGGTTTTATTCGCAGCTGATCCTGAGGAATCAGACATAATATGAAGTACTTGTAGTTTTATTGTTTGAAAGATAAACTGTGGGAGGCTAATATAAGGTAGCAAGTTACTACACTTTTGATTAACTCTTATTGGCTGCCCAGAATCCCAGCATTTCAGTTTTGTTGAACCTGCTGTAATCAGTAGATAATGTTATTTGTAGAAAGTGTATGCTACAGAATATCCATAAACTTGGAGATTCATACAGGTCTTGGAGCCTTATCAATACCTTGTTCTGAATATACCCAGATGCTATAGAAGCCAGAATAGAATTGTAATTGAGTAAAGCATACCCTTTGTCATTAGCTGGAGAGCATGTGGCAATCTAAAAAAGGGACAGCTGTGGAAAATGTTGCTCTAGCTGATTATTGGGTGAGGGAACAGAAGAAGAATATGAACCATTTTCTAAAATTTTTTTATTATAAACTAGGTACTGAGAAACCATATGTGACAAAGTTTGCCTTAATGAGTTTATATAAGGCAAATACCCTTGTAAACACCACCTAGCTTAGAAAATGGAATCTTGCCAGCCACCTGACAAGGCCCCTCCTGTTTTCATCCCAGTTCCAACCCTCTTCCTCCCCTAAGAGTAACTAATATTCTTCTAAGTTTTTTTTTGTTTTTTTTTTGAGACGGAGCCTCAAGCTATCCCCCTGGGTAGAGTGCCATGGCATCACAGCTCACACCAACCTCCAACTCCTAGGCTCAAGCGAGTCTCCTGCCTCAGCCTCCCAAGTAGCTGGGACCACAGGCGCCCGCCACAACGCCTTGCCATTTTTTTTTGGTTGCAGCCATCGTTGTTGTTTGGCGGCCCAGGTTGGGGATTTGAACCTGCCACCTTAGGTGTACGTGGCTGGCGCCTTAGCTGATTGAGCCACAGGCGCCGAGCCTATTCTTCTAAGTTTTATAGTAATCATTTCCTTGTATTTCCAGTGTACATCTCTAGATACTGTAGTTTAGTCCTATTCATTCTTTTTAAATTTGATATTTCTTTAAGTCTCTTTTAATCTATACTTTTTTTTTTTTTTTGAAACAGAGTCTCACTATGTCGCCTTTGATAGAGTGCAATGGTTTCACAGCTCACAGCAACCTCAAACTCTTGGGCTTAAGCAATTCTCTTGTCTCAGCCTCCCAAGTAGCTGGGACTACAGGCACCCGCCACAACACCTGGCTGTTTTTTTTTGTTGTAGTTGTCATTGTGGTTTAGTAGGCCCAGGCCAGGCCAGGTTCGAACCTGCCAGCCACCCCCTCCTCCCTCATGTATGTGGCCAGCACCCTAACCATTGAGCTACGGGATCCCAGCCTTAATCTATACGTTTTTCTTTCATTACATTCCTTTCTTTATAGACTGTCTGTTGAAGCCCCAAAGCCATTTGACCTGCAGAGGCCCCCACAGTCCCAGTATTGGTAATTGCACATTCATGGTGCAGTTCATCCTACTCCTCTCTCTTCCTTATTTCCAACAAATTGAATGCTAAATCCAAAGCATGGTCAGATTCATGCTCCATCATGTCTCTTTAAAACTTTTTTGTTAAACTGGAATTCTAGATTTTTAATCTCTCAAATCTTAAGTGATCACAATAACATTTCCATCAAATGAAACAACTGGCAACCTCTGGCTAAAAACGTTTATGAAAAAGATCTGTGTTTCTTTCATATATTTTTATAATTACATTTGAGAACTGCTGTAAAATGTGCAATGCTCTGTTCACGTATTTTTGTTTTGTACCTGAATAAGGTGATGGAGAGGGACAAGTCTGTAAAGTATAAGTATGAATTATGCTTGGTGCCCGTTGCTCAGTGGTTAGGGTGGCAACTGCATACACCAAGGCAGGTGGGTTCAAACCCAGCCCAGGCCTGCTAAATGACAGTGACAGCTTCAACAACAAAAAAATAGCCGGGTACTTTGGCAGCATCTTTGTCCAAGCTACTTGGGAGGCTGAGGCAAGAGAATCACTTAAGCCCAAGAGTTTGAGGTTGCTGTGAGCTGTGACACTACAGCACTCTACCAAAGGCGACATACTGAGATGGTGTCTCAAAAAAAATATATATATATATATAAAACAAAGTATGAATTAAATTTCAGTTTAATGAATAAAAATGTGGTCTTTGATATGGAAACAAAGATCTATGGTTCCTTAATGTGTATTTCTTTATAAATATATGTCTGTTTTTCCTTATTATAAAATATTTTGTATTAACATTAATTAAACATTCTGGTAATTATGGTGTAAGATCTCGTAACTATCCACTTCCTACCCCCTAATTATATACTAGAAATAACTACTTTTAGCAATTTGGTATATATTTTAAATTTACACCAGATAATTTCTATATATTTATGAATGTACATTTTTTGACCAAAATTGGAATTCTGTTGTCTTATAACTTGTTTATTATTTTGCTAATATCTCTTCGCCATCTTCTCATGTCAGTTATATGTGTTTGTTTTTTTTTTTAAGTTTCCTCCATACGCAACAAATGAAATTGGCAAAGTCACTGGCATAAATAGAAGAGAACTTGGACATGGTGAGTACAAATCTGTAAACTTATATGGTGTTCTTACAGAAACTTGGTACATATTTTGCTTACTGTTTTCTATTCTACTTTAGGTGCTCTTGCTGAGAAAGCTTTATATCCTATTATTCCCAAAGATTTTCCTTTCACCATAAGAGTTACGTCTGAAGTCCTAGAGTCAAATGGTATGGTATTAATATATTTCTTTCTTGGTAGAAATGACTGGATTCCCTAGTACATTCTTCTCACCTTTTCAGAATTTCTAGGCACAATGACTTAGGCCTATAATCCCAAGACTTTGGGAAGCCAAGGCAGGAGGAATGCTTGAGACCAAAAGTTCAAGATCAGTTTTTTTAAATATAGCCACACATGGTGTCACACACCTGTAGTCCTAGGTTTTTCGGAGGCCAAAGCAAGAGGAGCACTTGAGCCCAAGAGCTTAGGCTATCGTGAGCTGTGATCACACTACTGCACACCGGCTTGAGTGACAGAGCAAAACCTTATTGCTAAAAAAAGAAGAAAAAATTACAAAAGTAATGTTACATTATGTTTATTACTACAGGGCATACATGCCTATTGTACAAGAAAATATGTTTAACCATTCTTGTCTGAATCTCTGTTCTTAGTTACTAAGTTATTTCAAAAGTAACATAAAACAAATATTTCTCATATGGATCTGTTACAATAGATCCAGTTTGGCTTGTTTCTTTATTTTACAAACAAACCACAAAGCAAGGCTGGCTCAGAAAGAGGAACGGCAAAAATAGAGTTATTATTAGGTAGGGCACACTTACCATGTGAACATAATAGAACAAGCTGGACTAAAAGGTCAAATTTAAGTAAATTAGTCTGTAGGCCAAAGCAATGTGTAGCAAGTAAAGAGAGTGCTTTTTTTTTTTTTTTGGAGACAGAGTCTTATGATATTGCCCTTGGTACTGTGGCATCACAGCTCACAGCAACCTCAAACTCTCAAACTCTTGGGCTTAAGTGATCCTCTTGCCTTAGCCTCCCAAGTAGCCGGGACTATAGGCGCCCACCACAACTCCCTGCTATTTTTGTTGTTGTTGTAGTTGTCGTTGTTTGGCAGGCCTGGCTGGGTTCAAACCCACCAGCACCTGTGTATGTGGCTGGAACCGTAACCACTGAGCTATGGGTGCTGAGCCAAGATGGGGTTCTTAAAGGTATATCAGATATAAATGAGATGATCACAGGTTTTAAGGGAAAAATGTTAAAGTTATCTCAAAATTTAAACTAAAGATTTTTCTGTTCTCTACTGGATATGACTAAAATGGGCTTACAGTCCAATGAAAAAACCAGTGCCTTGTACCTTTAATTACTTCTGATTAAGCAATAAAAGAAGTATTTTAGTACTTCTGGGGTACTTCTTGGAATCAGAATCTCTGTAGTAATCCTGTCCGGTAGAACTTTTTATGATGGTAGAAAACCTCTATATTTGTGCTATCTAATAGAGGAACTGAATTTATTTCAACTACTTAAATGCAAGTAGCCACTTGTGGCTACCATATTAGACCATGCAGCTCTGTAGTTTATGACTTTGGAGAGTTTGCCTAAAGGAAGAAAGTATGAAATATTTATGTTATAATTGAATATTTGTGAGGAAGTAACCAATAGGAATAATTCTCTACATTTTAAAATATCAGTATAACATAAAGTATTTTTCTTTTTGTAGGGTCATCTTCTATGGCATCTGCATGTGGGGGAAGTTTAGCATTAATGGATGCAGGTAATAAAATAACGTCTCAAAACTGAACACTTTATACACCTGATTATTATGAACTATTAGATTTCTGAAATTGGATTTTAGTAAGATGATCAAACCAGGCAAGAGGCAAGGTAGTTGTAAAGTAGAGCTATCAAGATAGCTGCTGGGGCCAGGCGTAGTAGCTTATGCTTATAATCCTCACACTCTAGAAAGCCATGGCAGATGGATTGCTTGAGCTCAGGAATTCAAGACCAGCCTGAGCAAGAGTGAAACCCCATCTCTACTAAAAATAGAAAAATTAGCCAGGTATGTGGCCAGCACCTATAGTCCCAGCTACTCAGCAGCCTAAGGCAAGAGGATTATTTTGAGCCCAAGAGTTTGAGATTGCTGTGAGCTGTGATGATACCACATCACTCTACCCAGGGCCATAGGTGAGACTCTGTCTCAAAAACAAAAAGATACTTGCTGGAAGTCTTATTTTTAGCTAAAAACCAATACACTGAGAAGAACCATGCCAATCTGAAGTGTACACAGAATTTTAAGAAGGCAGACTACAGTGGTTCAAAATAATTCCTGGATCTGAAACACCTAAAGGAAAAAGTTAACATGCTAGTATATTTCTGGAATGTATTGAAGTGTTAAAGTAATAAATGGATCCAGGGCTTTTAAAGCTAAGGAGTTGAGACTCAAGGCTAACATTTTTCTACCTCAGGATTCCAAGGAATAGTGTTCCACAGGGTGTTGATTATTATGTACCATGAAAAAAATGGATTAAACAGGTGCATTTAATATAGATTAAATAGACTTATATTTAATACATTAGAGTACAAAACAATCTCTAGGACAGTCTCTTTAAACAGGTGTATTTAATATGGATTAAATAGACTTATATTTAATATGTTAGTGAGAGTACAAAACATTCTCTAGGACAAGAATATGTAATATTTCCCAAACTTTTTTGACCAAAGCATATGTATAAAAATTACCTAAAAGCAGATAATGGGGAACTTGAAAGATTCTGTGTAAAAGTGTATCTTGATTTGAATTTGCATATTGCGGGGGTTACGTGAGGCAGTTTTTCCTAGCTTAGATAATGGATAGCACTGGCTGATGAGGTAGGAGAGACTAGGGGATAAATAGGAAAACTAAAATCTAGGAAGCAAGACAGGGAGCCTGTTGCCAGAGCAAGAAATGATGTGGTGTAGGAATAGGTATTTCAGTAGGGAAAAGGACAGCTTTCTAAAAAATTAAAGTGAAAGTAAACAGATCTTTATAACTTGAGAGGATATAAGAACTAAAGAAAGAAGTATTGGTTCAGACGTGTGTGTCTTAGTTGCTTTTAACCAAGATAGGGAATGCAGGAGGACAATCAATATACATATGTGTGTGTATATATATGTGTGTGTATGTGTGTTTGTATATATAAGATGCTTTGGGAACTTTTAACTGGAGATGTCTAATAGGTAGTTTGGTTACACTAATCTAAGGCATGGCAGAAAGAACTTAATTAACCAGAAAGGATAGATTTTTAAATCATCAACATTATAAGTGGTAGTTAAAACCATTAAGTGGGCTTGGTGCCTGTGGCTCAATCGGCTAGGGTGCCAGCTACGTACACCTAAGGTGGTGGGTTCGAATCCCCAGCCCAGGCCCACCAAACAACAATGACGGCTGCAACCAAAAAATGGCCAGGCGTTGTGGCGGGCGCCTGTGGTCCCAGCTACTTGGGAGGCGGAGGCAGGAGACTCGCTTGAGCCCAGGAGTTGGAGGTTGCTATGAGCTGTGATG
>CAUYQV010195266.1:0-13002 GCA_963574575.1 Galagoides demidoff
GCCATCATGTCTTTCTCATAATTGTTGTGTTAAGACATTTATATTCAACCTTTAGACAAATTCACATGTACCCTAATAGGATAAATTATAGGCGTGATCCCCACAATATCATTCTCTTCACCCATCCTCCCCCCTCCCCTCTCCCCCTCCCCTTTCCCCATAGTCTAGGGCTCCATTTGGATTGTAGCTTTCTTAAGATAGCTAACAATTAGTTTCATAATAGTGTTGAGTACATTGGATACTTTTTCTTCCAAACAGATAGTTTTCATTTTTTCAAATTATTAAGTACATAGTAGTTAGATGTTTTTTACAAAATAGTATAAATTTTTAAGTATATCTAATTGAAGTATCTTGACTGTGGCCTGATTTGATTCCAGCTAAATTACTGTGGCCTTCGAAAAGATTCCCCACCCCTGGATTAGACAAACCTGTCTAAGAAGGGTTTTGTTACTCCTTTGCTGGGATTACTGCGCCTCAGTTTAGGAAATGGGGGATGATAAAAGGTCTCTCTTAGAGTTTTGAGAATCACGTGGAATAATCTGTGAAGCACCCTAGGCATATTATATAAGTTCCCCTTCTGCCAGGAGTAGGGTCTCTTCAATTGTAATGGATTATTAAATGTGCTGAGATTTTGTCTCCATTTTTTTTTAATTGAATGGTAACTATGAATATTAATACACTTCTGGGGTACAGTGTGGGGTTTTCACATGCAATCCGAAATACCTCCATCAAACTGATCAACACAGCCTTCATGTCATTTTCTCAGTTACTGTTTTAAAACGTTCTCATTCTACTCTTAGAGAGATTCACTTGTACCCCTGAAAGATAAACCTCAAAAATGGTCCCTCCAATCCCCCTCCCTCCACCCATTTCCCCCCTCCCTTCTCCCTCCCCCCTCCCCACATTCTTAGGCTATTTGGTTATAGCTTGTGTGGAGGCATTTGGGTGGTCAGAAGGAAATTCATGAACTCTAGCTGCCTCTTTTTGGGTCCAGAGATAACACTTTTGCTGTGAATAATTTTCAGATTGTTGCAAATACTATCACTCTGCCTTGGGTCAGAATCTTTTATTTGTAGAGGAATATTGTCATCAAAAAGTAATATAGTCAACATCTTTCTGCAAGACTGTGGTCCTCTTTCAGAAAGGGGTTTCTCAGTTCACTATTGCCCTTGCTGCGGACTAAACACATATAAATCCCCTTGAGAGTTCACAATCCATCTGTGCTGAAATCTCATTGATGACTTCTGGGATCTCTAGTCAGCCTCAGAATTCCCTTGGAGCTGACTTCTGTGCAAAGAGGTTGTTCTACATTTGTGAAGTCTCTTCCTCTTGAGTCACAAGCCCGCCTCCCTCTATGTCACTCTAACCATAATAAATTGGCAGTACATGCTGGCTGCTAAGAATGAAAATAAAGTGTATGGTCCTAACATAATGGGAAAAAACAAGAGACGTGCATAATACTCAAAATTACTAGACTCTGGAAACCATTATTGTTATAGCCACAGCCAAGTCTGACAGTCTGCACTTGGCATATGAATTCCTACATGTTACTGCTGAAAATTATATGCAAAGGGTGTTGTTAATAAATTATCAGTCTTCTGTAGTATAAGGCTTAATACTCTGTTTAGTGTCTTGGATAAACTTGGTAAAAACTGTCCTGAATAGTGGTACATGGGTCTTGTCATCATTTTTTCACTTATTTGAGAAAATTAGTATCTTTTAAATGTTTCTGAAAGTTTTGTAGAATTGTCATTCTTTTATTTTCTTTAATTGTCTCTTAAGGTATTTATGTTTTTACTTCTTTAAGTTATCTCATGTTGCAATACTGAGGCAATCTGGAATGTGGGTTGCAAATTCTGCCTTGAGCAGCTGGCCAGCTGGGAGCCCTGCTCGGATACCAGGCTCTGCTGTGGGAAAATACAATCCCTCTCACCAGTGACGACCCCTGTCGATTCGATACGTTCAAAGAGAAAACATATATATTTTAATGGTAGCTATTGAGATCCCATCTGCTATTCTATTAAACAAGATGTTTCAACTCAAATAGTTGCATGAAACAAGAGAAAAGAAAGACAATAAATTATTAATTTAAAAATTTATAGCAACACCAATTTGATCTACAATAGATTAATCAAGGTATTACAAATCCCATTTATCTTACTTCAAATTTTATGATTAATTTAGGTGAAATTAAGAAGATTTAAGAAGGCGTATTAGGCGGAACATAACACTAATTTACCCACTGATATGTTAATACATTATTTTTGTGATAATTCAGGCACTAAACTACTATAAATTTCTAGAAAGGGAAAAAATTAGATTTTGTTTTATCTCATTAAGTGATCATTATCAAGCCACTTAGACTGTGTTTACTCCAGTATGGATATGGTAAGGCCTCCACCCAGTCTCTTAACAGAAATATTCATTGGGTAATATTTGTACTGTGCCCTGAATTCCTCCAAAATATACACATTGCTCCCTAAATTCAAGTAAGTGTGCTAAATAAGTCTCATGTAATAAAACTATTTCCCTTCATAATTACCTTAAAGTAACACAATTATTGAATACATTATAATGAGTCCTGTTAACTAAAATAGCTCCCTCTAATTTGACTTTGTCAACTTTCCAAGTATTTTCATTGTGTGAGTACATTTTATCACAGAGACATAATAAATATTTATACACTAATGGAAAAACAGTCATACTGAACCAAATACAGCAAGGAAAGGAAAGAATTAACAGAGAAATTCCATGGTGTTTTGTGGACGAGACAGCATACACAGTATCATACTTCACATTATCATAACTCACATAGCCTTCTTACTTTCTTAATGAGTGACAATAGTAAATCTGGAAAACATCTGCCTTGAAAAGGAACACTAACTGGCTTCAACTTAAAAAATGTTGCTTGGCTATTACTGAGTAGCAGCCATGCATGTCACAGTGTGGTATGAGTTGTCTTGGTCGCAAGCAATGAATATTCTCATGTGTGATTTGAAATCGTCTAGAACAGAGTCCCAGCATAAGTCAAATCATTGTGAAGCCACAATTGGAGTAAAGCACATGATTTACTATTAGCGAATCTTCAACAGTGCTACTCAATTCCCACAATTCATTTTGACCTGATGAAGGAAGTTTAGTAAATTATTTCACGATATTGTGCCACTTAAAAAGAAAATCTGCAATAGGAAAAAAGAAACATAAAACGAAAATAACCACTCATTTGTATGGCTGACCTTTCAAATGGGCAATTATGTTTTGCCTACAAAATTAAAATATATTTCTTAAATCTCCTTATTACCATATGGGCAGCTATGGCCAGAATTCATTTATCAACATTTCCACCTTCGTTTCCATCAGGGAACGAAGTATATATATTTTTCCTCTCCTCTCATTAGCAATTGATAGGTGTTTAAAAGATGAACAAATGACCCTTTAGAGGAAGGAACACGACAATTCCGGTATCAATTTTTGTCTAACTTCAATCTCCCTAATTTGTCCAAGTGGGTCTGAAAGTTAAAAATAGCTGTTCATTCATAATTTGTTTCTCTTTAAAATGGAAGGTCAGATCATAGTAGATAAACTGCTCTTGCAGTTGTAATACGGGGTCTCATGGTATTAGCACTATATTTTTAATTTCTAAACTGTTACAAAAGCATGGAGTTCCGAAAAATGTTAGTAATTTCTTTCCCAGCTTGGAAGTTAAATTTGGTCATGGAAAAGAATTTGTTTCTGGACTATCTCAGATATTTGTCATCATTTTAGATTTTTTTTTTTTTTCATTTGAGTAGTGGTGCATTATGATTCCAAAGTGTGAAAATTTTCATTCGAGAGTGACTTTATCCAAGACATTATCTAATAGAACAGCTGGTACCCTTGTTCAGGTTGACCCTGAACCACAGAAAAGTTTTCAGTCCCTGCAGACTTTGGACTTGTCTTTGTTATAAAGAGAGCAGGAGCGGAATGATTTATTTTGACCATTTAGCTCATCTATTCTTATGTTTGATGAAATAATAATTCACCTAAGCCGAAGATGGAGTTTTTCCATATACCAGCTGGGTTTTAAATTACACATTTAGTTTAACCTCATTTTTTAACTATCCAAAATGCTTTCAAATTGGGTGACTCACAATTTTATTTACATCTCTGTTTTTAGATAATTCTATTTCGCTCAAAGCATGAACAGATTTGAATTTTTAATCTCATTAGTTCCAGAAGACAAATGTAGCAGTGTACAACAGGGACTGAGCCAAATTTGATGGTAGCTTGTGAATATTTTTCACTCTGAACAGAATCATATAATGTTTATGGTTGTATTTTGCTCGCAGGTACATTGTGGGAGAGTAACTCACCAGTGAAAATCATTCAAGTCTTTTAGTCACATAGTAAGAAATTAACAATGCCGCATTTGTTTTCTTTTTAATATTTCTCATATTTCTTACTCTCATACTGTAGGAATGCATCCTAATCCAAGGACACATTCTCATACATTCATTAATCCTTGTGCTCCAAAATGATTCACATGAAAACTCAAAATCAGATGGTTTCATGTGTTCCAACTTAGCTTTTGCTAAAACAGGCGTCATCCTTGAACTTGTCATCTGCTGAAGTATTGAATTCCCTATTTCACTCAATTACATGATCTTAAGAATGTGGCCATTTGCCATTTCTGTCTCAACTTTGAACACGTGTTTTCACATCCAACTGTTCAGTCTTAGGGATCCCTCGATAATAAATGACCTGCCGGAGGAAAGAGTAACTCATTTAATGAGCTACCTAAATAATACATACAAATGCTGTTTACATTTGAAAATAAAGTATTAATGCAATTGTTTTTGCAATAACAAGTTTTTAAAGCATGCTACTATAGTATCTGAGATACAAATTAATTGTTTAAAGTGTAAACTGTTTTAGCTGTAATAAATTTTTGTTTATTAAAGTTGTAATTGAGGTGACATTTTTATAGAAAATAATTCAGCATATTCTTCTAATCTAAAACAGGATCCCAGCATGGAATACTGTTATGGCACAATTTTTTTTTCACGTTTGTATATTGTGGTGCTATTATCTGAAAATGAAATAGACAGATGTTAGCTTCAGATATTTTTGATTAAATGATGAAATGAAATTAAACACATTTTGGTCTCCTCTGTTAGACTAAAAAGTCATTGGTTTGGCAGATAGTAGGGGCCCATTAAATGTTGCTGAACTGATGTGAATATTTTCTTAGAAGTAAATCATACAACCTTTGACTAAACAATAAAATATAAGATTATGCCTACATTTTAATCATAACTTTTTTGCTTTTCAGATCATTTTCACATAGTCCTATCATCTGATACTTTTACTGTGATTGGTGTAATAATATATATATATATTTTTTGGGGACAGAGTTTCACTATGTCATCCTTGGTAGAGGGCTGTAGTGTCCCAGCTCACAGCAACCTCAAATTCTTGGGCTCAAGAGATTCTTTTGCCTCAGCCTCCCAAGTAGCTGAGACTACCAGCACCCACCACAACGCCTGGCTATTTTTTGTTGCAATTGTCATTGTTGTTTAGCTGGCCCGGGCCTGGGTTTGAACCCCCCAACTTCTGTGTATGTGGCTGGTGCCGTGACCACTGTGCTATAGGCGCCAAGCCTGGTATAATAATTCTTATTAGTACCTTTTCCATGCTTGAAGTCACACTCCTGGTTCGTTAATTACATAACAGGAACTGGAAACTAGTTTTTTGTTTTTTTAACTTGTAGGTCTTTTAACATATACTTTTCATTCTTTTATGAGAAATGTTATATAGGATGGGTCAGATTGCCTCTTTGTAGAAAAAGACTTCCGATTTCAGCTTGAAGATGAAGAGAGTTGAAAAGACTATCACACCCACCCTAAAGAAGCTGACAAGGTAGAAATTAAACACTTTTCCTGAACCTATGAATGAACTGAGGCTACAGGGAAAACCCTACCCTGAAATCTGGGGAGAGGCAGGCGCTTAAAGAAGCGGCCAAACTCCATATAAGCTAGTAAGAAAACTCGGCTAAAAAATTTAATCAACTTCTAAAGGCTGGGGGTAACTGTGAAGTCCCTGGGAGCTGCAGACATATGTGCGTGTAGAGGGTCACATCCTCTTGCAGGATATTTCTGTAAGAACTCAATCAGGCCCTCTCAGGGAAAATTGGGAAGAGGCCTAAAAAAACTTGCCCCATGACACAGGCAGGAGCAGGAGATGAAAAGCCACTGCAGTAACCCTGCCAGACTCATCTTCTGTATCATCTCAAAGGAACAAAAGCTATATTATGCAGGAGAAGGGAACCAAGTATAGAAGGAGGCCCCTGAGGGATGGGTGGGAATATGTGCTAGTCCCAGCATCACCTCTGGAGAAGTAGGGATGCTTGTGAATGTCGCAGCCCCAAGACTCAGGTTCACAGTGTCTGACTAAATCGTAGCTTAATAAGAACATCAGAGGACACCCCCTTCCTCTACTCCCCCACCTCCATCACTCTGCCAAATGTCAAATAAAATTGAGAGTGGAATAGAGCTGGGAGGGCTGCAAGAGAGATTCTCTATTGCACAAAGGCACCCGTGCAAACTTCAACCCTGTCTCTTCACCCTGTGGAGCATTGCCTTCATTGTGCAGGACATTCTTTTTTCTTGTTGTTTGTTTGTTTTTATTTTGTATAGTCCCCTTTATTTTTGTTTTTATTGCCCGTGCTTTTGAGGTTTTAACCGTAAAATCTTTGCCTAGACAAATGTCCTGGAGTGTTTGTTTTCTTCTAGTAATTAAATAGCTTTGGGGTCGATGTTTAATACTTTTTAATACACCTTGAGTTGATTTTTGTATATAGTGAGAGATAGGGGTGCATAGATATCCAATTTTTCTAGCACTATTTATTGAAGGGTGTATCTTTCCCCCATATCTTCGGTGGTTTTGTTGAAAATCATCTGGCTGTAAATATGTGGATTGATTTCTAGTCTCTGTTCTGTTTCATTGGCCTATATGCTTGTGTTTATACCAATCCCATGCTGTTCTGGTTACTATAGGCGTGTAGAATAGCTTGTGGCAGGTGTTCTGACCCTGTTGTCAGTCCCCCTCTTTGTGTGCATATATGCCGGGTGACTGATGCAGAAGGGTGATCCTAACTCCCCAGGTAGTCGGGCCACAGGGGCTGTTCTCAGGCTGCCCCAGTGATGTGCATGAGTACAGGCTGTGGTAGGCGGGGCAAAGACATCTTCAGGTGTCCAGATTGCGTGCTTGGGCACCAGCAGTGGCAGGCATTCTGGGCCTATGGCTCAGCCCCTTATGGTGTGCATGTGTACCTGTGGTAATCAACCGGATGGGGAAGCACACATTCTCCCAGCTGGCGTGGTCAGGTGGCAGTGGCAGCAGCAGCAGTGCTGCCTATTCTCGAGGTGCATGCACGTATGCATCATCCATGCTGCTGGAAGGGTGGAGCTGCTGTCAGGGGGCCCAGCCTCAGTGGGTGCCTAGCAGGCTCTGCAAGCACATGTTTTGGCCCCTTTTCTCCTCAGTGTGCTGCACCGTCTACTCTCCAGAGTATGTGACAGTGGGTGGGCCATCATGTCAGGGACCCGCCACCTCACTGGGTCCAATTTGCTTCATGTTTCTGCAGCACTCTGGTAGACTCAGAGATGTCAGCGGGGCTTCACAGATGTAAAGAGGTAGAGGCTGTTGGGCCTCAGGTAGGACGCAGTTTGATGGGATCTGGGCTCTCCAAATGGCACTGTGATGTAGCTTCTTGGGTCTTGTGATGTGTGTGACCCAACGTAAGCTCCGTCTCTGGGGTAATGACATTGCATGGACTCCAGGCAGCTTCCTATATTAGCTGCTAAGTGTCTCGGTTTCTCCTGTGGCTAGGTTTGCAGTAATCCTCAATGGGAAAGTGGACCACTCCGGGGTTCTCTCATGGTATCACTGCACTTGGGGACCTCTTTGAGCTCTTAGCCAATCCTGTCCTGACTGGCTGCCTTGCCTCCCTCTCCTTACAGGCCTCCTGTGTTTACTGTTATTTCTCTGATGAATTCCAGTGTTTTTTCTTAGATGCTTTCTTCAAAGTGTGATTAGATTATTCACTCACTATTTTGGTTCTTCGTGGAGAAGGTAAGTTTGAGGTATCTCTATAAGCCTTGAACCCTCTGCTATTTAAAGTCTTTAGTGGTAAAGGCAGAGCATATGCTTGATCAGGCAGACACTGAGCAGAGATACGGAGACCATGCTAACAAAATCCTAGAGGGGATAATCAGTAACAGACATGAAGAATAATGTCAATAGTTTCATCACTAGATTTGAATATGAAGTGGTTTAAGACAGAGACTGTGAGCTTGAAAATGAGGATAGGTCAAGAGAAATTACCCAAAGGGAAACAAAGAAAAAAAAAAGCTGGAGTGATAAAAAACAGAATAGAGCATCCAAGAACTGTAGGCCATATCAAATGGCCTAACATATGCATAACTGGAATTCCTGGAGAACAAAGCCAGGAGGGTGCAGAAAAAATATCTGAAGAGCTAATGAGTAACGAATTTCCCCAAACCCAGCACTTCTAAACATCATCTTCAAAACTTCTGAAAACTCTCAAAGACTGAGGGAAAATCTTGAAGCCAGCGGGGATGGGGGGTGGGTGGGGGGGTGGGGAGGATGGGATTTGTGATATAAGGATCAGAGTTGTATCAAACTTTTCATTAGAAACCATGTAATAAGAAGACAATGGCGTAATGTTTTCTGAAAGAAAAAAAAGTCTTATAAATATGCAGTGAAAATATATTGGAAATATTTGAAAGTGAAGCAGAAATAAAGATTTTCTTAGAAATACAAACACTGAGCTAATTCATCACAGTCACTTACTCTATAAGAAATGTTAAACTTCCTTACCAGAGGGGGTGGGTTCAAACTTGGCTCTGACCAAAACTGCCAAAAAAAAAAAAAAAAAAAAAATTTGGGCGGCGCCTGTGGTTCAAAGGAGTAGGCTGCTGGCCCCATATATGGGAGGTGGCGGGTTCAAATCCGGCCCCAGACCCCCCAAAAAAAACCTGCAAAAGAAAGAAATGTTAAACTTCTTTAACAGAATTAAATAAATGTAGTCATAAACTTCCATTTTTACAAAGAACGAAAGACAAGAGCAAAATGGAATATTTTGTCTTATTTTTAATTGCTATAAAAGTTAATTGACTACTTAAAAGCAAAAATGATAACAAGTTGTTCATACTATTATAAAATATAGATAAAATATAGAATAAACATAAACAACAATAATGGAACAATACGAGGAGTGTTAAGTTGTGCATTAAATGGCATGATCTTATTTGGAGGTAGCCTTATTCACCATTGCAAAGTTAAATGTTCAGAAAGAGGTAGAAATCTCTTTGAGGAAGACACCATCACCACCATGGTCTACACTCCCTGTTCCTCACTCACCCACTGGTTGTTCTTGCTGAGGAACAAGTCCTTCAATGAAGTTGTGTCTAAAAGCCAAGGATTTTAAGGAGACTGGAAATATACCAGTGGAACCAGAAGTGGCCTTTCATCGCCTTAGCATTACTCTGTAAAGTCCCTCGAGAAGGGAAGTGCCGGCTAGATCAGAGGCTGTAAGGAAAAGGAAAACCTCAAAGTGATGCTTACCAAGACCTTCAGAATCATTATGAGAAAAATTCCTAGTTGTGAAGGTTCCCCTACTTGGGACTGCTTGCAGATGAGGATCCACCAGACTTGCACGGTCTTTACGTGAGTGCTCAGACTACTTCCATTGATACTGAGCCAGGAGTAAAGGCTAAAGTCACCCTTGCAGATGATTAAATTGATGATTATAATAAATTGATTATCAATTTTAAAAAAAGAGAAATAGAGGTATAAATAATAAATAACTACAAGAGATAAAATGGAATTAGAACATGGCCAACTAAATTCAGAGACGACTAGAAGTGAGCAAGCAAGAGCAAATGGAATAAGTAGAAACCAGCCAGCAAGATAGTGATCAAACCCAACCATAACAGTGATCAAACACATCAGTCCAAAAGCAAAGGTTACTAGATTGTATATAGAAACAAGACTTAGTTACATGCTGTCTATAAGAGAATATAAAGACATGGATAGGTTAAAAGTAAAAGTATGGATAAAGATACACCATTCCAACACTCTCCTCTACACACACAGAAGAAAATCTGGAGTAGCTACCCTAGATTCAGTCAAATGGACTGCAGAACAAGAAGTGTTAGTAGAAATAAAATGAGGCATCACATAACAATGGTTATGTCCTCTAAGTAGATGTAACTGTCCTAAAGGTATGTGAACTTACTTGAAGCATTTCAAAATATATGAGGCAAAAACTGATGAATTTATAATTATCATTGGTTATTTCAACACTTCCTTGTAGGTATTGATATAAAAAGTAGGCAAACAAAATCTGTAAGGCTATAAATGATGTAAGCAGGACTATAAACCAGCTTAACCTAATTGACACTTATTACTCCATCAAAGAACTTCAGAATACATGTTCTTCTCAAATGAACATGGACTATTCACAAAGACAGCATATATTCTGGGCTACAAGACAAATTAACAAATTTGAAAGAATAGACATCGTATCAAGTATGTTCCCAAATTGTTACAGAATTATACTAGAAATAGAAAAATGGTATTTGGAATATCCTCAGAGATTGAAAGTTAAACAATACATTTCTAAATAAACTAAAACAGGGGAAAGGATTTTAACAGTCATTTGACCAAAGAAAACATATAGATGAAAATAGATGTATGAAAAGATGCTCAATCTTATTTGACATCAGGGAAATTGAACAACAATGAGACACCACCACACATCCATAGGAATGGCTCGAAACAAACAAATATCCATTGATTATCAATTAAAAAATATTAATTGAAAATACTAATTTCTGTCAAGGTAGTATAGCAACAAGATAAGATTATGTACATAATTACTTATGTACAGTGTGCTTTGGAAGACAGTTTGAGTTTCCTCCAAAGTCAAACATAGTCTTATCATATTCTCCTACAGTCATATTGCCAGGTATTTATCCAACTGATTTAAAGACATGTCCCCCACACACTAGTGTTTATAGCAACGTTTTTTATAATCACCCCAAACTGGAAGCAACCAAGATATCCTTCAATAAGTAAATGGATAAAAAACTGTTTATATCCATACAGTTTTATTAAACAATAAAAAAATGAACTATTAAGCCATGAAAAGACATAAAGTTCCCTTAAATACACATTGGTAAGTTGATGAAGCCATTATTACTGACTGATAAGTAATGCTGGAAATTACTACCAGTAATTCAGACTACCAGTCAAAGAAAGTAAGATTATAATTACACGAAATTTTGGAAAAGTAAAACCTATAGCGCAAGTACAAGGCTAAGTGTTTCCTAAGTGTTCAGGGTGGGGTAGAGGATGGACCAGTGAATAGGCAGTAAAATTATTCTATACTCCACTGTAATGGAGGCTATAAGACATTGTGCAATTGTCAAAACCATAGAACTACAGTGCAAAGAATGAAGCTTAATGACATATGCAGTGTCACAAAAAATCTTATAGGATGTTGGAGGACCCCAGGACGGAATAAAGAATGGGACAAACTAATCCAACTACATTACACCGTATTACAAATCCACGGAACAACCCCAGGAAGAGAGTGGGATGAGGGGAAAGGAACTGACTGATAAGTAATGCTGGAAATGAGTAGAGTCTCTAAGACTGTCTTCCAGTTGATGAGGTTGTTTCTGTGGAGGTCTGGTTTAATCGTTCTGATGCCACTGTACGTGCATATTGGAATTGAGCAATAAGTAAAGAGATGGCCATGGTGGGAGATAGGTTTCTCATTGTTGGAGGGGGAGGTTACAGCTGAACAAGGGGAGAGGCTAGAATAATGTAGTAATAGATAAGAATTGAAGACATCATTGTGAACTTACGTTTCACTTACTATAGATACAGATAATCATATATAGAAGGATCTTGTAGCTACAGTTAAACACGCAGGTCAGTATACGGACATATATTTCCTTCCTCTGTTAGCTGAGGACCTGAACCAATAAAACTTCAGTAGCAACAAGTGTACCTAGTACTTGATCTTTGTTTCTACAACTGTGCCTAGCACCCAGGTCTTTCATTCTCCAGTGAAACAGAACCAGGGCTTCTTTTTTTTTTTTCATTAAGTCAAATACACATAGATCATGAATAATTTATGCATATGTGGGGTACAATGTGTTGATTTTTTTTTATGCAATCTGAAATGGTTACATCAAACCAATCAACATAGCTTTTGCCTCATTGACTTGATTATTGTGTTAAGACATTTATGTTCTACACTTGACAGATTTGACTTGTACCCTTGAAATATGCTCCATAGGTGTGGTCCCACCTTTTACCCTCCCTTTATCAAACCTCCTCCCTCCCCTCCCTTCCCACTCCATTTCTCTCCTTCATCCTGGGCTATAGTTGTGTTCTATTTTTCATAAGAAAGCGTGAGTAAATATAAGTTGGTTTCAGAGAAGTACTGTGTACATTGGATATTTTTTCCTCCATTCTTGAGATACTTTACTCAGGAGAATATGCTCCAGGTCCTTCCATGTACACATAAAAGAGGTAAAGTCTCCATCTTTTTTAAGGCTGCATAGTATTCCATGGTGTACATATACCACAATTTATTAATCCATTCATGGTTCAGTGGGCACTTAGGCTTCTTCCATGACTTAGCTATTACGAATTGAGCTACAATGAATAATATGGTGCAAATGCCTTTTTTGCAAAGTGATTTTTGGTCTTTTGTATATACTCATAGTAGATGAATTGGAACATCCAACAGCAGGTCAATTTTTAGATCCCTGAGTGTTCTACAAACTTCTTTCCAAAAGGAATGTAACTCCTAGAGTTACATCGTCAGGAGGTCAGAATTTGGGAGCGAGTCTGCATTCCCCCTAAAGTAATCTTTGAAATCTTAACTCCTAGAGTTACAGTGTTAGGAGGTAAAAATTTGGG